>JAVCKT010005798.1:0-10450 GCA_032273925.1 Rhynchotus rufescens | reverse complement strand
GGGTAGATGAACTGGCAGTTGCAAATGTAGTTAAATGTGTGCAAAACTGCTTATCATTTGGTGTTACTTAGATATTTTTTCCACATATCTATAGGATGTTGCCTTATGCAAGACAGTAAGACCTATTATAGAAATATATAGGTATATATCTTTAAACCTGTAGACTGTTGTATATAGGCCAACCATTGGAAATCATCTTTGTGCAGAACTCCAAGTAAGTTGGTGTCCTCAATCTAGATGATATCACAAAGATTTAATGCTTTTAAACAGAAATACATAGGTCAGGAGAACACCGATTGCTTAGCCCTTCAAATTGCCTACTGTAGGTAGGAGCTCTGTGAGGAGAGACTAAACAACCATTTGTTGCTGGGAATTCCAGTACAGCTCTTAGAAGGCTTTACAGATGTATCAGCTCCTTATACCTATTGCCCAAATGGCAGTTGAAGTTAATAGAAATATGAAATAAGCTCCTCTCTGACCTAGTTTGTGTGCAGACTTCAATGCTGAGACCTTTTGCCTTGATGTGGATACCAAACTTTGGTCTCTTCAAACTGAGAGCAGCAGTTAAATCACAGGAGCTTTTTGTGGACGTGGGCTCTCTCACACAGCAGAAACTTCTGGAAGATCTCAGTGTCTTCTAGAAAAGCCTAGCTGCTCTCTTTCAAATCCAAACAAATTCCAAATCAAAAACAAACCCCCCAAAAACATGGTAGCCAAAAATAGCTTTTTTTTCTCTGCTTAGCTTAAATACCATTTGAGTATTTCTGATGTTCTAGTCAATTATGTAAACCAGTCAGCCACAGCCTTGTTGTCCCGTGCCACAATATTCCTCCCTAGTACTCTTTGCCACCATAGAGGCAGGTGGCCTACACAGGGTATTTGTGTGCTCTAACACACAGGCTCTTGCTTACAGATCTGCTGACCTAGCAGCAGCTGGGTAAGCTCAGGAATTCTTCCTAGCTAGCTAGCTTTCTCCGTGCTTTTCTAAGAGATTGCCAATGCATATGGGAAGAAATTCATTCCCTAGTATGTGGTCACACAATGTGGTAGCCAAACTAGAATTCAGTGAGCAGTGACTGCGTTGCTCAATGGGTTAGAAAGCTCCCAGGTCCTGTTTCTCCTGAAAACTGATTAATGAGAATTGCATGGCTCTTGCTAAGAGTAAAGTGGTCAAACACATTAAAAATCTACTTCCAAGGACTGACATATCTGTGATTCTGCTGTCCTTCAAGGGCTCTGTAATGATACAGCCCTCCCTTTGATGAATTTTAAAAAGCCTGATTATTGCTCACTAATTAATACCTCTATCTTCAGCACAATGTGTTTCATGCTAAGGTAGCTCTGGTCCATAGCAAAAAATCTTAAGCCAGTTCCATTCCCCCTTGTTGTCTTCCCTTCTCCCATTTTTTGTTTTGTTTGAATGTGAAAAGCTTAATTGAAATCTATCAAAACTATTACTAACACCTGATTTTTAAAGAAAGCTGAATCAAATCTGAAGGCACATAGATTTAATTGAATGCATTCTGAAGTCACTTGTGTGTAAATCAAAAACTGATTGGTAAATTAAATTGCCTAAGCTTTGCCAGCAGCAGCAGTGGAGCTGGCAATTGCAAAAGACTGTAATAAAGTGCTGTAGGCAAGTTATTCCCTTCCTTTCATCAGTCGCTGTGCTGTAGCACAAGCAAGCATTCAAACTAGTACAGTTTTACCACAAAGCACACTTGGGCATGGTCCACAAACTAAACTGCTCTTGAACCATCCAGGGTTTGCAGCTTGGGAACTTTTACGATCTTAAACTTATGATTGTTTTGTTATGGCTGCAATTGCTACCACCATTAGCCTTGTCTTTGCTTTTGTTTTTCAGTGCACTACACAGGCAGCTTTTGGTTGTAACGCTTACGTAAACTGAAGTTCAGGTGCTATTAGCAATGTTTAGGATTTGAAGAGAATCTGTTTTCCCCATTCTGACTTTCTTGATGATCAATGATTATTGTATCTTGAGTGAGGTGGGGAGGATGAGGAGAGAGAAATTGCTTCTGGAAATCCTACTTGGTGTTTCTAAGTTTTGACCTAGTCACAACCGCTGGAAATAATGGCATTTAAATACCTGTTTTTGAAAAATGCACCCCCCCTCCCCCTGAATACCTCACTGTATTGCTCAGCAATGCTTTTTGTCTTGCAAGAAAAGGGTAGGCAGAGCATTGTGTGTAAGCCCAGTACCACCTAGGTCCAGCCTCTTCCCTGTGACTCACTGCAGCTCTCGGTTTGATGGCATGGCTCATCTCCTCCTACCTACTTCCTCAATCTTCAGATGCTTGCTTGGCTCCCACTTGTCCCTGAAGGCCACTTCCATCTGCTATACCTGGATACATTCAACTTGGCTCTATTCTGTCCTTTCGTTCTGTCATGTTTCTTATGTGATGGATGTTTAATACTCAGCTTGTTATTTATGTAGTGGTAAAAGATATCATGAATCTGTACATGTTACAGCAAGTATTTTTGGAGTATGTTTGGAAATGATTCCTTCCATACTTCCATACATATCAATACTATTTAGCTAATTCTTCCAAGCAGCAAGATTTATTTTGGGGTTTTGGGCGATACTGCTGATCCCCTATGTAAGGATAGGGTAACCTCCGAGTGCAAGCTGCAAACCACTAAACCTTGTTTTTTTGACTCCAGTGCTTCTCTCTGAGGTATCTGTGGAGATGACGCATAAGGGACAATATCTGAAGCAGATGGTTAAAACAAAGAGGAGAAAGGTGAGACAAAACATGACTTAGGACAGTTCTGCACAGAGATGTAGGACAAGGGAGCATTACTTCACCTGGAGTTGTGTGTGTGTGTGGGGGCGTTACTGTCAATTTGAGTGGTAATGGTGGTAACAATTTGACTGCACAGGTAACAGTGAAAATGAAGTGGTATGAGCAATGCAGCCTTGCAGGTCACGGCACCCTGGCCGCACTAACATTTCCAGAGCTGCTAGCATAAGTAGACCAGCATGGCTCTGAACGGAACAATCCTAGCTCCAGAACTGCTATTTCCTAGAGAATATGGGTATATCATTGTGTGTCCATCACTCCAGTTAACACTTAAAAGTCCCATGTAATCTCTGGCAGAGAAAGGAGTGTGGCTATGTTGTGCTACAATTGTAGCCTGAGCAAACCAGATATGCTAAATAAAAAAAAAGAGAGAGAGGGAGAAAGAAAAGTACAGCAGGGTTGTCATTGCTGTTGGAGCTTCTTGGGAGATAAAAACAATCTTGTAAAGCAAAGAAAAATGAGTACCACCTTTTCCTATTTGGACGTTTGCCTATCTAGATGACTATTCTACCATAACCTTTAAAGACTTCATGTTCATGGCCCTTCATTCCAGCACTTCCCTATGGTCCTGAGCTTGCTCTGTGCCATCTTCTTTCCTGTACCCTTGGCTGGGGTTTTATGTCTTAGCCAAAAGCTTTCAGGCTGTGTCGAGCAGGTGCTGGAGATGCTGCCTTGCTCTGTGATGCTGTCCTATGGAATCACGCTTCTGTGAGACAGGGACCTCCAGTACTGTCACGGAACGTATCCGTCACAAGTACATCAGCAATAACATAAAGGCAAGACATATATACATATATATATTTATATATATATGTAAAACATGGTGTAGAGTAGCTTTCTGAAAAAACTCCCCTACTTGTATGCAAGTGAGCAAGGTAAAATCAATGCCAATATAGGCTAAGAGAAGGAGCAAGGAGAAGGTGGGGATGTCAGGAAATTGCAGTGTGCTCATTAACATATGAAGAGGGCTGTATTTATAGCAAGTATGAGGAAGGCAGCATGATCTAGCGGGCACTTAAGAAGACATTTGTGTTTTCATTAAACTAACACAGGAAGAGCTGTACATGCCTCTGTCATTCCTTTAAGAGCAAGTGAGAGTCCTTCCTTACCACAGATGCATCACTTGAATATGCTTGAGATAAGAAAAAATCTGAGAATTCAGGAGATTTGAATCTAGCTGCTGACTTCCTACTAGCACTGCATACAAAATACCACTTTTTCTTTCAGAGCTTTCTTCTGCTCTGAAACAAGAAAAGGTTCCTTGTGAGACTCGGATCGCTTCCGTCAGAGATCCCTGAATGATTAGTGAAAGTACCACTATTAGTGCTACTAAAATAATGTAATCCTCAGTTGGGGAAATGTATGGATGTACTGTAATCTGGAGTGGGGGGAAGCCAACCTTCTTCTGGCACTAATTCTGTGTGTCTGGTACTTTGTGCTAAAGTGACTTGTTTTATGTACTTCATGTATAAATGGTTTAGCATATTGTAGATCTTAATCTTAGGTCTAAGAACATTGATTTATGGAGTTTCTGAATTGTCACTTTCATTTTTAATTATGTTCCTAAAAATTTAAAAGCTTTTATTGAACAATATCTATCACATTGACTGTCACTTTTTGTGGAGTAAGATACTTTTCAGTGCAAGACTGAGAATCTGGCTTGCACGTGTTTGAAAATAAGCATGGAAGTCTCTTATACCAAAGCTGATAACAGTCAACCTTTTAAGTGAAAGGGTTATAACCTTTAGTTCAGGCAGGATTAAATGGAAGCACAGAAAGAGCCACCCTGTGAATTTGTACTGGAATTGCAGTGGAAATGGCAAGCGTCTTTAACACATCTAGCCTTATTATGGCTTAAAACTGACTTGAAGGAGTAGTTTTTGGAGTAGTCATACTTCTGTGTGCCAGGCAAGATAGATCTGCAAGGCCTGAGATGTGAAAGGCATGTGCTCATCTTAAATACATGCGTTAAAGATAGCACAGTGCTCAAAATATACATTTGAAACTGCTTTAAACTAATTTTTCAGTCCTTGTTTTACAGATGTGATAAGGAACCAAGTCCAAAAAACATCTATTTAAAAGATTGTAGTCAGCAATAATTAATATTTAAAGTGGCTATATAGCCATACATAGCCAACCTACATAAGTGCAGATCCCCAGGGGCTTTGTGATTAGTAGTTAGCCTTACTTCCAGCCTAATATATTGGTACCTTGAGATATTATAAACACTACGTACTGCGAAGAATTATTCAGTGTGAAGACTTCATTTCAGAGACTTATTTTTCTAGCTGAAATTTTTATCACAAAATAGCATGTTTCCACTTCTAGAGGAAGGTTTTTTTTCTGTAATATGGATAAATGCTGATAACTTCACACCTCTGCTTCCTACTGCTCCTTCCACCTGTGATGCTGCCATGGCAAACTAGTGCTGAAAAGGGCAGGGTGTGACACTGCAGGTCACCATGGCCCCTAGACCTGCAATGGGAATTATTACTGCATTCTCTGCGATGGATTTTTTTTTTTTTTTTTTTCCTCCAACTGGTTTCTGAGTGAAGGGCCATAATGATTATAGGTGTTTTATTTCATTAAACTTTTGCTTGTGCTGTCCTGGCTCTGTGAACTGTGTTGAATAAAACGTGTCATCAGTGGATCAGTTCTGCAGGCTCCTATATTTGCTGCCCCCTTCCTCATGGGCACTCCAGATGCCCTGGGATAGAGAATGTACAAAGCACCTATAGATTTTTGGAGCAGACTTCCAAGGGCTGTCAATATGAGGTCATTTCTCTGAAACCTGATTGTATGCAGCTATTTTTCATATTTAAAAGGTTGCTTTATTTTGAAGGGCTTTGTGAAATGCAAACCCAGATTTCTTAAATATTAGGAGATTTCACCTCAGGTGTTTGGGTAGTCCTTGCTCCTCTTCTCCTGTTTTTCTGCAAAGAGAAACTTTCATTCCCTTTCCAGCTAAACCCGAACATCCTTCTCTGCTCTTTACCAGGAGTCTCTCATCCTCTGCACACCTCATCTCAGCATTTCTTGCCCTCTGGCTTTCCAGCCATGTGGGCACGTGTCTGTGGTTGGTCACAGAAAGAGGGAAGAAGGAGCTATGGTGGGATAGAGTAGCATGTATTTTAATGTCGTATACTAATAACTCCTGTGATGGTGCTGTGCTGACTTCTACAGATTGTCAATGGCAAAAAACAAACAAACAAAAATACCTCTCCTTGCCTGCTGCTTTCATTGCCAGTCCTCCTTTTATTCTCTAGAGTCTAGGCTTTTTCTCTTAATGGCCTCCAAGACCACTATACTTAAGAGACAAGGTAATCTGCCTTTATCTGGGTAACAGACTTGGATAAGTCCAGGAAAAAAGTAGTATTCTCAAGTCTGGGTTTACCAGATACTTGATGATTTTTAGATTTTATTTCTGTTTCCTTAAACTAAGCAAATGGTTCCCTTAAACTATGAGTTCTATCATTTCCATCCATGATAACTACTATGGACACAAGCTCGGCAAAGTTCAGGCTGAAGCAGTGCAACTTTTCTTGCTGGAGCTAATGGACAAACTCCTGCTTCCTTTGGTGGGGCAGGATGGGCTTTGCCATCTATGTAGTGCTCATGAAGCACGAAGGTAAGAACTGCTGCATGTATGACAGCCACAAAACCAGGGTGCCAGGAAAATGGAGCTGTGAGGTTATTTACTCTTGTCATAGCAAATCCAGGAACATATTGAGAAAGAGAGAGAAAGCTTATTCTCCTGGGCTCCTCTTGTAAATGTGGCAGGAACCTGTCTGTTAAAAACAGTGGCTGAGGAAAGTATTGAAAGTATCATATCACACTTGTATACACATGTTTATCAAGTGAGCATGTAACTAGATATTTGCTTGCATTTTCCAACATTTATTCATGAAATGAGCATGCCTTTGCCATAGGTGGTTGTGTTAGATATTTTGTTAAATGCAGGACTGTGTCCTGAGGTACTTTCTCAGTCCTTACTCAGGAGAAACTCATGTTAATGTTGGGCTTTAAAATTACAGTGGTTGTTTACATGCAAAACCATAACACATTGCACAAGGCTTTCCTTTCAGCTCAAAAATGATAGCATTGATGTATCATCATACCAGCGATAATGTGACAATCAAATGCACTTCATAGATAAATCAGAAAGTTTTGGACATGCGATTTTCAAGTCCACTGTAAGAGATCTAACCTTTTCATCCTTTTCAAACCAAAACCAGGATTTTGCTTCCATTCCAAAATTCACTAAACAGAGTCAAATATGTTCTTTCACAATTGCTTCCCCCCACCAGTTACTCCTAGAATTGTACAACTTTTATGCCTTTCTAACAAACTTACAATAGCCATTCCAAACTTAATCCATCCAAAAAGTTGTGCTTGGGCTATAGTTGCTACCAACCAAACCAAATCAAATCACTAGGCTTGGAAAAGGAATTTGGGCTTTTCCAGGAAAAGCAAATAAGCTTGTGGCTAATATTCTGGGATATTACAATAAACCCCATTAAAAATATTAAAAGTTGATTTTTCTGATTACACGTTCGTCCATTTGATGGTACCTGGGGATTTTAATAGATGTGTTTTGGTTTTTAAAAAATGGCTACAATGCTTGCTTCTTTCTTTTCTTTCTTAACAATATGTACACAAAAGCAATATCCCCCAAAGCAGACTTGCACTCAGACATGAGATGGGAAACTTATGTTTCTAAAAGCCATCTCGTTTTGCTTAAAGCAGAGATGTGCTGAGAAACTGGTACAGTATGACAACATTTTAAACACAGAGGCGATGAGATTTATCTGGCCGGTACACAATATGAAACAGAAATCGAGTACCAATGTTACAGCATTATACTGAAACAAGCCACTGTAATTAGATGCTTTGAAGTCAAGCCTATATTTTCTTCATCTTTTTCATGAATTATAGATCCCCTTTCTCATTAAACAGAATGGCAGGCTCTTGCAGCAAATGGACAAGTGACTACATCATTTATATAATCAAATATCCTCTGCAACCGGCAACAAAATGTGTGTAAAATACCCCTCTGAATTGACATGTCTGCAAAACCGATTTACTAATATAACCACATCCCTTTTGTCTCTAAAATGCGACTTTCCTGTACATCATGCAATCTGGTATCTTACATGGATCATATTAAGCGAAATATTTTTCCAAGAGCCTTTATCACCCGTTGTACAATAGAACTTCTCGTCTATAATGAGATGTAAATAAACTGTCTCACTTACCTTATTTTCTCCATCTCTGCCGCAGAGGCCTACAAGAAATCAAATAAAAGGAGCAAGTGAATGAAAGAAAACATTCACTCTGCAGATTTATGCATAGTTAAGGCTTTCCAAATGGTTTTCGGCAAGTGCCTACAAAGCGACGGTAAGCGAACTCCACATCTGCATTAGCAGCAAATAACATTGACAGATTAAGTAAGAAATAATGCAGCACGCTGCAGGAACACTGTATACCCACGAGCCATGGGCAACAGAATGACTCAGTTGTAGCGCTGAGGCAGAAAATGCGGGGGGAGAGCGCGCAGCAGCAAGTAACAGGTTACTCTGCCTCCCGGATTTCATGGAAAAAGTTGAAATCCGGTGCTACCCTCCGCACAGCGGGCATGGGAGCAGCCTTCTCCTGGCTCAGGAATTAAAGGGACTTCGTCACATGTGAATTTTGAATCGAATTCTTAACGTTTCACAGAGCTCAACAAACAGAATGGACATAAGCATTTCATCCTTAGTGGGAGTTTCGAGTAATTAAATTGGTCTCCTCAAGTAATGCATTATCTTGACAATTAGCATCTCAATGTGTGTAGGCTTTTCATTAACGCTTTAGTTGCCACTTACCCGGGTGTAGCTTAGAAGTGCAGTAACTCCTCTGTTCCCAGTGACTGCAGCTGCAGCCAGGCGCCCATTAACCCTTTGGCAGCTGCTCGTTACCTCTTTTGCCTTGAATCTTTAAAGCCTGGGACAGCAGTAAGCGGTAATTTCAATCTGTCTCACTACTTCTATAGAAGCTATAAATCCCTATCTATCCATAGCACAGAGACTCGGTAATCTCTTTGACACTGCATAAGCATATGAAAAGCATAGTCTTGTTAACTCTTTGGTTTCTCTTTCATTATCTCATGCAGATCCCCTTAGCTGCTTCCATTTAATCTTATCATGCCACTTGCATAGGATCTCATCAATCCTCCTGGCTCTGTTTTACTGTAACTAAGAAATGAATGCACAGAGCAGTCCTGCAATCTTCAGGATGAGATAAATCCAGCATCACAGGATCTCTTACTTATACTGAAAGCATTGCCCATTAATCATGAACGCTTTAAACCTTATTGATTAATGACTAACAATCATATTTAAGTACAAAATAAATTAAAGATTAAAAATAGGGAAATGTAAATTTAATCAGCTAACCAGCAGGAAATTTGTCAAACTGCCTAATAAAACACCACCAATGACAAATTGCTGGTTCCTCGTTGTATCACACACTTTTCCTTCTCATTTACTTCTCATTTGCACACTGGATAAGTTGTCAGTCAGGCCAATGTTTGTGTGATAATTTCCAATGACATACATTAGGGATTTTAGGCAGCTGCAGGAAAAGCCCTCTTGGCTTTTCAGCACTCGATGTAATGTGTTACGCAGTCCTTGCATGTATACTGGAAGCTTGGGGTTGTCTGTGGTAAATCCTAGATTTTGAGATTAAAAAGTTTAGCCTGAGAACCCTTGATATTTCTAAATTAGAGAAAGCAATCTATTAAATGAATGTATGTGCTGTAGTGTGTAGGAAATGTCCAGTTTAAGCAGTACAGACTGGAAAAGGAAGGTGGGTTCTGTCTCCTTGTGCCTGGGAAGCACCTGACAGTCCCACAGCTGCCTCTGTCTCCCCTCTGGATTTCCTTGAGGTGAACTCTCAAAATGGGATCCCGCATTAATCACTGTGTTGCCCCTTGTAACTTATTCCCTAAGGGGAAACTGGGTATAGCTTCCATACACCATTGCTTTGCCTTGAAGAGGGGGAGTTGTCCATGAAACCTGGGTACCTGGGAGACCTGAGAAGCCTGTAGCTGTTCCTACAGTCATAGGGGAAAGACAACAGAGCCCCACTTACGCCTAGTGCTTGCAGTGTTGCTATGTGCATGGAGTTGGAGTAGTTATGCACAGTTAAAGTGCAGGCTGGAGATGGGGTGTTGTAGGCTGCCTTTCTGGCTGTGCTATCAACTTCCTTCAATGCAGGTGAGACACCAAAGCAAACCAGCAAACTAAGCTACAGTTAGTTCTATCTGAACTGCCCATGTTTAAAAAGAGTAAGGCTCTTCAGAGGCAAAACTAGTTGTTCTGTGGGACACAGATAATTCCCCTATGGGCTACTTCAAATGTCCTTCTCCCTTTCCTTGAGAGCTAGGACAATATGACCATCACCCTGCTGCTGCTGGGTGCCCAGCGAGCTCAGCCCCAGTCAGGCAGAGATACCATGAATCGGATCAGGGCTGTGACAGAGGAATGCTCAGTTTCTGCTGCATCACAAGGCGATATTTTATGGAGGCCAAGGCATGGTTTGCTAGTCAGTTCCATGTCACTGCTTTCCCCTTGCAAGTTTTGAGGCTA
>JAVCKT010005796.1:42460-62488 GCA_032273925.1 Rhynchotus rufescens | reverse complement strand
GTAAGTTAATTGTTTACTTGAGCAGCAGCCTTCCCAACAAGGCAGTAATGAATATGTCTTTTTATCTATAAAACGGGAAATATTTAGCAGTTCTTCTTCCTCATACCTACTTCCCTCCAGATGCTGTAAGCCCTGAAGGTGATTTTAATGTGTGAAGAAAAGCCTATGTGCAGCCTGTCCTCGGAGTCGCTTGTGCCATCCTGGGAAGAATTTCCCAAGGGACACTGGTGAGCTGCTGTGTTGACTCTTGTGACCGTCACCTTAAACTGAACCTTAATGTCTCCACCTGACCATGGATTCACTCTGCAAAAAGGAGTAAGTTTCTTCTTCCTCTGATACTGAGGCTGGACTGAGCTCTGTGCTCTGGGGCACAAGCTCCCTTCTTTTCTTCCAGCAAATGGATGCTTTTGGACTCATCCCTCTCTATTCCTCATTCTCCTACAAGAGCTGGCTGCCAGATTTGCCAGATGACCTTTAAGAATGGCAAAATGTTATTTTATTCTTTGCTGGTACTTTTCGATTTTACCTTTGAGAATGATTCTGCTATGATTTGCTTAATGCTTCATGCCAGATGCAGAGGATTTTCATAGGCATTTTCTAAGGGCTGAGGCTCAATCTGGAAGCAAAAAGAAATGGCAGAGGAGGTTCAAAGCTATTAATTTATAACTGATTTTTCCATCTGATACAAAATCCCATAAGAATGGCTCTCAAAACCTCTCTTCAAACCTCAGTATCAAACCAAATTCCCAAGCCGACATCCTCATATCCAAATAAGCTATAATGCAGCATCACTGACTCTCAAGAGGAATAGTAAGGAGGAGGCAATGCACCCTCTCCACTGCAAGCTGGAACTGCAGATTTACCACAAAGGAGGTAGGTAAAAAAAAGTTTTAAGCAGTGTCAGGAGGAAGCAATTAGCTGAGATTTGAAGCAAGCAGTGGTACTTGCTCTCACAGGCCAGCTGGCAAATGCACATGGAAAGTGCAACATTTGGCTCTGAAGACCATTCCCTAGAAGAGCTCATATAAATGCTGTTTCAAGTACTTGAGTGATAGAGTTTCACTTCCATGGTAGCTCAGTGGAAACAAGAAGAATTGTTTTCCTCCTATGTAATATGTTGTAAATGAAAATTAAATTGATCGTGGTTCTCATACAAACACACATACACACCAGTTCAGTCCATTTTCCTCACAACCAGTTTCTTGGCATAGCTGAGACATATTCTGTAGATCCAAAAGCCACATCTGAATCATCAAAGCTATATGTTATGAATGATTTCAGAGGGCAATTGCCCAGGCAGAAATCAATCCTGCTCCAACAGAACTTGGCAAACCCTAGCAGTGAAAAGTCTTTATATTGGTCCCTTCAGGCCTTTAGTCATGTCTTCTCTCCTTGCCACGGTCCATGTAGCCATTAGCACATCCTGCTGTCTGGAGTGACCTGAATCCCCACCTACATCCTCTTGGGTTGACTGTCCATTTCTGGTCAAGTTAAATTCAGGATGCAGCAATTTATCTTCCACAATTGATGAATAATGGAAGATTTTATCAGCCATCTGAACCCTAGGGAACTGTAAGATATTGTCAGAAAACCATGCTAAGCAACAAGATACCCTTGTTTAAAGACTTTTCTCTCCTTAGCCTACTTGATATATAAAAAATGAACAACTAACCAAAAGAACTTTGAGGACTGTAACAGACTTGAGCTGTCTTCAACCCATGTATTTCCTCCTGGCAACTCAGGTCACCTGGCATCATGACAGTGAGAACATTACAGAGACTGTAATGAAAATCACATTTATATTGTTAATCAAAATCAAAATTCTAGCCTGTGGATGTACCTGTTTCTTCAAATACAAAATATGAGGAGGCCCTGCATAACTAGTAATGTGTGCAATGCTTAAAAGCACCCTTGCCTAATACAGTTCTCTCCCATCAGACACTTGTTTCCCAGCTAATGAGAAGATGGTTTGCATCACTTTGCAGAACTCAAACAAGGCATTGACAGATGAGCAGCGAGTGGTACATTTCCAATGTTACAAGTACCTTGTACCTTGCTAAATGGGGACCTGTAAAGTTAACTGGCATGTGAAATGGAGGACTACATTTAAACTATCCTACTCCTTCTCTTGGGCGTACATATTAGGTCTACTATGCAGAATCTTCAACCTTTTTTCTCCCTCCTTCCTCAGTCATGTCATTGAAGCACATGAACTTAAAAGAGATTTTGGATGGGGGAAATCTATGCAATTTTACTTTGCTAATTTACATTTCCTAAGTATCACAAGTGAGATCAATGATGAGTCCAGTTTAATAGGATGAGCTGAGAATGGACACGATTCATTAAGTATTTTCTTACTGAGTTTTTATCTTGTGTTTGTTCTTCTCATTGACTCTTTACCAAAAAGGTTTTCTTTCCTTGAGCTTGAATAAAAAAAGATTTTCAAGTCTACTGGTATCCAGGTCTTTTCTTCCTTTCCAGAGTGAAAAAAAAAAGCCATGCCTAATTTTATTGAAACCAACCCATAGTAGTGTTTATTATTGAAAATATACAGTATTTCTGAACATTACATAAAAAGCCTAGTAAATACATCTGCTGTAATTCAAAATGCTGAATAGATAATCTCTGTGCAGCACGTAGCACTATCATCATAATGCAAACACCCTCTTTCTTGTTATTGTTCTGTTTACAGTGCTTTCATTTTATAATTTTTTAAACACAGAAAACATGTTCTGCTGTCCATCTCCACCTCAATCCTTGTAGGTGAAATCAAACAAAAACTTTACAAAGGTTACTTACATTTTGCCAAAAGTATAGGAATAAAAGGAATATAGGTATTTTATGGAGCTGTTTAGAGATATTGCAGACTTTATTAAAATTTTATTTATGAACAGGGCATGGGCTCTTGCAAGGCAAAATGCTCTTTTTCACACAGTCCAGTGATGCCCTGCTCAACTCCCAGTTCAACAAAAGGATAAATGGGGAAGGTAAATAAATTTGGATTTCCCACACCATCCCTCAGATTATCTTTTTCTTGCTGCCACATGTTCTCAAAGGCCAGTTCTGCAAAGAAGAAACTTTTACAAAGAATCAAGAAGACAGACTATTTACACACCTAACTGTCGAAATCATTAGGAGCCAATGTACAGGATGAGATGGGCAATATGATAAAAATAGTCTTTGTTCACCACAATATGTGAAGGAAAAAGGAAAAAAAAAAGAGAAAAAATCGATTGTTCCTGGCACTGTGCTGTTTCAGATTTTGTACTGTGAACTTCCACAAGATACAATCAGTGCTGAATCTCTTTCTTCTTTGAATCTGCTCTCCCACCATCCATTCCAGTAGATTTTTGCCTGGTTGCCTCAAAGCAGCATCATGAGTATGGGGAATGAGAGTCTACAAAAATATGATGGGCATCCCATTGCAGAAGAGCACAGTGCAGAAGAAAGAATGAAGAAAGGGGTTTGGGGAGTGTGAAGAAAGAAGAACCCTGAAGGCCACCGGGAGGTGCATGTATGCGTGGGGCATATCACACGGCTGCTGTCTGTTTGATGCTATGGAAGCTGATTCGTGTGGGAGATGTGGGGATAGACATGGCACGTGCCACACGGACTCGGAGGGAGTGGTGGTCTTGCCAACGGTGCCATCTTTTCCTGGCAGCAGAACGGACCTGGTGAAAGAAAAAGGAAAGGATTTAAATATCTAGATTATTCAGATGTTCTTCTTCCAAGGGATATTAGACCACATTTAAACAAATGATGACAAGTGCAAGCCACTGATAGACTTGGGGCTTGATTCAACTGCCCAAGCAGGGGTACCCAGTCCTATTGATATTCTTTTGGGCACTGCATGCTGCGAGAGGCATAGACTTCCCATATATCTCCCAAATATTTGTGTCATATCTGCCAGCTTCATGTAGATGTCCTAAATATCCCAGCTTATTTCCAAAGGCAATAATCACCTTAGCTTAGGCATTCAAGGCCTCAAGGGGTGTCTGCTTGATGGATTTCTTAGATAGACCTTTCTTAGGTGTTGCAATTACTCACACTTCCTTTTTTAAGGAAGAGAATAATCATAAATCTTCTAACTAAACATGGTATCTACAATGCAGGAAAACACACCTGAGCTAATTTCTGTAGGCTGCCTGTATAGACAATGGAGAGTGGTTCTGCACAGTCAATGTAAAGTCATCCCCAACAGAAGCATAAAACAGATGGACAATAAATAAAAATGTCTATTTTATTGCATGGACTAAAGAAGAAGTCCAGGGTACTATTGCTCAAATATATATGTAGACAGTGTAGAGAAAAGCAGAGGATAGGAACCTACCCTCACACACAGTGGGAGGGAAAGCTATGGATACTCTTAAAACAGATTCTAACCTCTTCCTGCCAAACCACTAGCAGGGAAGACTCAGAATAATAATCTGGAATGAAATTTAACAGCTTTTAGATCAGTTTCTGAGTGACCTCAAAATGACTGGAGACTTGAGAGTTATTCGGACCTTTTACCTGAACAGCAAGGTAAGTAGACAAAATGAGATTAAATGAATTTTGACCCAGCTTCTTCAACAGTCAATCACTAATTATAATCATGACACTTGAGAGGGATACTGACATTCAGTTGTCAACATGAAATCCAGTAAAATTAAAAAAGTGTATTTTAATATTCCAGCCTCTATACTAAGTCAGAGACTCCTAAAAAAGATACCTCTGAGAAGGTGGTGTCATGAATAATACAATGTAGACATTACCTTTAAACTAGTGACCCATATTTCTTTTTATAACTAACAAAGAACCAGATAATTCAGTCAAAAGGTATGACTCATTTTCTCCTAAAGCAGATGTCCAAAACAAGCCAGATTCTGTGGTCTGATGAAGAATATAATTAGTTAAGCTTTTGATGTTTGGATTATAAATTTAGCTAAATTTAGGTGACATTGATACCCTGAATATTTTTCAGTCCTTAATGCAATTATGTTCATTGCAGGGGAAGGGACTGTTCTCCCCATTTTACCAACTGCATGCTGAAGCTTGGGTATTAACAGCAGTGATGTTGTGGTAGAGTAGATCTCAACATGGATCAGCTGCCATGGCAACTGTAGAGGCCTGGGATGAGCTTGCATAGCCTGTGCATAACCCATGCTGACACAGCTTCTCAGCTATCAGCACCTGAGTAAGGCACAACAAAGCCACCGTGGGTGTATCTTTATCACCACTAGGACGTCAGGGAAGATAGGATTGAAATAGCTCTCCAGGGCTACACAGCCATTAGCTTTCTTTTAAAGGCTGGACTTTGTCTTTGGGTGCAGAGTGAAGCATGCTCAAAACACAAGGAGCACATACTTGGCGGAACCAAGGAGCGTGAGGAACTTGAGGAACCAATACCAGCCTCAGACCAGCTCTAACACACTGTATACACAGTGCTGCTCAAACACATTGTGTTGATGAGCTCAAGTAGAAAAGATATTTCCAATGCAGGCCCCATATTGTTAGTACTCAGTGTCTTAGATTAGCAGGAATGATGCCCTGGTGACAGTGCAAAAGAAGGTCATGGGTAGGAGAGGTCTAGACTGGGTAGGAGAGGTCTAGATTCCATTTCTCAGATTGTTTTGCTCCTCCCATGACTTGGTGGGCCTTCAGGGTCTTAGACAGTCCCAGAGTCTGCAATGCTACTTACAAACTCTGCAGTACTCTGGTCTTACAGCCTTATAGCCCTCTCTCATCAACAGTTTTGCCCATGAAGTATTCCCTATTTTAAACCTGTGAGTCTTAGAAAATAGTTTAGACACCTTCTTGGGCACTTTACTGGGAGAATACTGCAGCTCTCTTGAGCACTGAGGTGCCCTGGATCACTCTGCTGGACCTGAGACAGGCTGGTTAAGTACTCTGACACTTAAGGCTGGTAGATGCAGAGGCAATGTGAGCCTAACTAAGTGTCTGTCACCTAAGGTGAATAAATAGCACGAAAAGTGTTAGAGGGATATGCAGTTTGTTGAAATTGCCCCAGGAAGAACATGGGATTTGCTTTGTATTGCCTCTAAAATGCTCATTTCTCTCCAAATGTGACAAATGAATTATTTATTTATTTATTTATTAACTTTTCTGCTGGAGCATAATTCACCCTTGCACATGAAGCTGTGACCCACTTAGGTCCAACAAAGATGTGAACTTCATCTCTGATGCAAACACAGAGAATAAATCTCTCTATACAGTACAACCTTGCTAATATTAATAGCAGGCTGAGAGTCCTATGAATCCAGGTATCCAAGGTACTTCTGAAACAGTATTTTGCTGGGTCAGTGAAAAGGAGAGTCACTTCAGGGCCTTTTTGTGTTTCTAAGTGACTTGTGTGAATAGATACTTACTCAGCCAGTGAAGCCAGACTAGATTTATCATTTGAGCTTCAAACCAATCAAGTCAAAAAGATTCACCTGGAGATAAAGATGTGAGTCTAAACAAGCAGTTGTCTGAATGTCTTTATGATATTGTTTGCTTACGAATTTTGAGAAAGGAAAAAATATAGTAGCAGAAGTGCTGTCTTCTTGCATAGCCAGAACCATTTCTAGTGGGTTGGGCACATGGGCTCTGAACTTACAAGATGAAATACATTTCTTAACGATATAGTGAGTTACTGTAATTAGGAAGTGGCCAGAGAGCAAGCAGAATAGGTTATGCTCAAATTTGTCTCCTACAACTCAGAGACAAGAAGCTAGCTTAAGTTCAGATTAGAAAAGAAAAACAACTGGCTGCTATAATAACATGTTGAAAAAAAAAAAAACAAAAACCACACACCAAAGAAGCTGTTATGCACAGAAAGTAATAAAAAAACAGATAAAGCAAAATAGCAACTTAGAATCTGGCTGTTAATCTCCCTAAGAGCAACTATTCCTATCCATTAAGCATTTGTAGAGTCAATACCATGTTCTAGAGTTTGAATCAACACATCTGTGATTCAAAATTAATAGCACTTGCCTTTAATAGCTCCAAGTTTCATGCAGAATCATAACCACTATTACAAGTGGTTAAAGCTTAATAAGCAGTCTCATGAATACAAATTATCAGCTTGATCTCTATATAACTTCAGTTGCTTGAAAAGACAAAGTGATGCTGAACAGACAAATTAGTTCTGTGTTGGCCTTTGGTCTGCCTTTTTTCCTGCTGTTACTCTCTTTAAATCCCTTTTTTATATCTTTGCACTTTGCTGACTTCAAATAATCACAGTTCCTGAATATGTGGTCAGATTTACCAAATATTAGGCCTGCAGATCGTGGCCATTTTTTTCACAAGGCATGTTTTCTGACAGTCAAGAGAAAGAATTCAGGTTGTGGAGTAGATAGCTAGAAATCATAGGGTGATTGTTTCTCTTTCCTAATTGGATTACCTAAGCAAAGAGAACTAGGAGTTCTCAAAATTTCACATAGTACAGATCACATCTAGTCAGAAAGATCATGCTCTCAGATGAAGAATTAAAGAAAAAGGAAGGGAGGGAGAACATTCAAAGAGATTTTGTTTTGTAATAGGCATTGGCTGTTGTTATTTGTACTATAAACTAGCTTATGGATAATTTCTTAAAGCAACAATGAAAAATGAGCTGAGGAAGTATCCTTCAGTGGCATTAGAATCCATTTTTTGGAAGAAATGTCATGTTTTATTAGCAGAAGCAGAGAAATTTGATCCATTTGCACACTAATTAGAACAAAGAGGCCTGTCCATTCCATGTTTTTCATGTTTTCATTTTTTTTTTTACATTTACATACGAAAATATAATAGCAGTAAGGCAAAGGAAAAGGGAGGGTCTGATAACAGAAGTAGTATTAAGTAAGTGGAGCCATGAGGGTATTGGAAGTTCCCGGAAAATCTGATCCAAAAGTAACTGAAATAAATGAAATAGGATCATATAGATTATAACGGGCTTTGGAACAGGCCAAGTTTTTGATTCATGAGAATAGTTCTCAGTGATGAATTCAGCAAATTCCATCTACAATTTGTTCTAAGCTTTGGACTTCTTTGGTAATCTTAGATAACTTTGGACTTTAAACATGCTTGGTTATGGATGCAAATTATATCAAAGTTGGTGAAGATTCATTCACTTTCACTGTGGATGAGGAAGAGGTACTTTCAGTAATGTCCAGATCAGCAAAAGGGGAAGGATATGCAAGTCTTTCTTAGTTTCCTAAGTACAGAGTTCACTGGAGAGATTGATCTGCAGATTAGCAGGAGAGAAACTAGTCAACTCTTGATTGTTTCTGAAATACTTGGAGAAATGTCAGTATGTTTCTATGCATTTTTCTATAGACTCATTTAATATATCTGTGTCCTATAACCATCTTTCACCCTATTTGTATGGCTTTACAAGGTTCCCAGTAAAGCCAAAAGCGATATTACTGTTAGACAAAAGAACCAGCCCACCATCTCTGTACACAACTGCATTACCAGTGCTTAACCCCCTTAGCACTGGGAGGAGAAGTAGAGCTCATAAGAATTATGGCAATATATTCTGTAATCTTAGGAGAATATAGCTTACATAGACCATTTTTCCCCCCAAATAGCCTACATTGCACTAGTATTTTATGTACTGTTAGGATTATTTTATGCTGGAAAAACTCTCATTTCACTGCTCTGCAATATATTCATTCTTTGGGAATCAGAGTTTCTGGCAGCAATTTCACATATCCCTGCAATGGGTGGATAGTTCTGCAGTACCTGTCAGACTAGGAGGTTGCAGTCACATCAATGAAGGTGACTTCCTACAAGGACAAAACATATACAGAAGAGAGTGCAGCCCTGGAATGAACTGTTGCTTGCTGGTCCCAAAGGGAAGGTTTGGTTCCTTGAGTTGGCTTTACACAGATGCTGATGGGCATTCAGGAGCAGTACTTTTACACCCACATCACTGGGCCCCTTTGATCAGAAAGCAATCATTATGGAAGATTAAGCTTTAGCCTTCTAGTCCACCCCCATATTCATATTTATGCAGTGATTTGGAGGAACGCTTAATGCATGTCCTTTGGGTTCAGAATGAATAATGTGAAGTCTGCTTAGATTGATGGGCAGGTGGATGACTAACCATTTAGGTGATGATTTATAGTTGGCAATTATAATGAATAACCTCCCAAGAAAATCAGATCAAAATAAGCTACTTTGAGCTTAATAGATTTTGAGAGACAGATGGTGCCTGGGTAAAGGGTCAATACAAAAAATTAAACATATTTATCCTTGCCTTGCACTCTGTTAGGAGAATAGTTTATTGTGCCATCCAATGAAGTAACCTTTCTACTCCTCACTGCCTATGGTTCTTCTCTAAGTCAGCTAATTGATTTACATCTTAAATGCTAATTCATAGCTCATTTTTGATACAGATCAGATAACAGTGGAACATGAGGTCTGATCGAGTTGAGAATTCACGCTTTGCAGAATAATTTCAGACAAGGCTCTTGCTGGTTAACTATCCCTCTGAGACATACTTGGAAATGAAGGGCAGCCACCTTTATATGCACATATGTTTCATGGAATTATAGAAAAATTAAGGTTGGAAAAGGCCTCAGAAGGCATCTAGTCCAAACCTCTTATCAAAGTAAGTGTAGCTTAAAAATTATATACAATTTTGAAATAACATCAGGGCGTTATCCAGATGTTTTGAATATGTCTAAGAAAGTGAGTGGTTAAGGAATCTAGCTTTACACATCTCTTTGGACCTCTTAATTACAATGCTCAACCTTTTCATATCTCATATCTGGAGTTCAGTTCTTACCTACTGTCACAGGAAGTTGACCTCACTTACATCTTTTCTTTCATATGGTTTATAAGATGCAAGCGCAGTTGTAATTGTCCTTGAAAAATGCTAAGTGAAAGTGTGCACAAATACAGAAAAGTCCTTATGAACGGTCAGTAAGAAAGGTCAATGCCTTTGGTCAATTATGAGTGTAAAAAATCTCATTCATCAGTCTTTCTAGAGGTTCCTGTATAGTTCTACATTCTGCACAAAACATTTTACCAATAATTGAAATATAATAGAACCAGAGGGTCAAGGAAAGAGTTGGTTGAGCAAACAAGAAACAGTACAGATAAAAATAGAGAGAGAAAGCAAAAAGTAAGTTAGTAGGGGTGAATAGAATAAAATAAGTTAATAGAATAGAGAGGAATCAAGACTGATAAATGGCTTCTCATGACACCAGCTGGACTCATAAGCCTTCTCAAGGACCTCATGTTCACTTTTAAAGATATTGTGGTATGCCATAACTTGCATGTAATCCTATTCAAGTAACTGAAGAAGGCCAAATGATTTTTTTTTTTGCTTTGTTTAATAATGTCAGCGATAAAAGCACAAATGAAGAGATAATACCGATGAACCTTGGAAGTGTCAAGAAGACATGATATGCGTCAGTATGGCAAAAATGGAGATTTTGGTGACCTGTTGTGGTATGAACCACATCCTTGGTGCCTTCAATGGCAGTGTAGTCTGTACAGTCCATTTATTCCACAAGGAAACAGCATACAACATTACTACAAGTTCTTAATATAAGTAATGTTTAATCTGTTGCTCAGATCAGCTGTGTGATCTGAGCAAGATAACCTGTGAGGAATGCTTTATGAGTATGTGATGATCTGCTGAGAATAGGCACTGTTAGTAAGGAGAACTTTTCTAACTGTATACTCTTACAAACTTCACAATTCTGGACAATGTAATCACAAACCCAGAAGGCTCTAAGAATAATTATTTATACTTCATTGAATTGTCTACTTGTTTCTAGGTTATGGAGAGCTGAAGCTGAAATAGGGTTGAAATCTCATCATTTTAAATCTTTATGATACTTTAAAGACATTTCCTCTGTACCTTAAGATGAGTCCAAAGTCCTTCTATGGTCTTGAAGGAGAAAATTTTGTAATATTTGGGGCACTCACCCTTATCATAAATCTCAAAGAAGTAGGTTGGGTATTGCTATGGTCTACCCAGGCAAGAGAAAGCTTTATATTAGATATAGCCATATGGGTATTGTAGGAATTTATCTCACCGATTTAGGTGCGTACCAATGTGCATGCACGAGGCCAGCCTCTAGGCAAGCATTATAAGACACTAAAGAGCTAGGTCATACTGTCAGTGAAGTTTAGCATTGCTCAGCTGAAAAAATACCGATGGCTACTGTAGGATAAGTTGAGGAGAAAGAGATTGTATTAACTGTACTGACTATAGGCTTGAATTATTGAATTAGTTTGAGAGCTAGTACCATTTGAGAAGCCCATCTGCATCTCACTTGTCTTCCCACTGTGTCTCCAGAAGGTTTGTATCTTCTATAGGTGCATATATGCTTCAGATACTGTATAGCCTCTCAAGTGGCATTAGAGATCTATATGCAGGCAGTTGAATAAAGATATATATCTCCATTGACTATAGTGGAATTCAGACACCAGATTACTTCCAGGAATTGGAAAGTCTAAGCCTCAAAAGTCAAGCTGGACATCGTAATGTTGAGCTTATTCCCACAAAACTACCTATATAAACTCTAACAGTAGTATGACATAGCTATAAAAATCACAGTTAAGGAAATCATATTCTGGATTTGCTATTAGATTGGGTTATCAAGGTAAAGAAGAAATACATGAAGTGAGCCATTCTGACCTTCTACTAGCCTAATGATGTTTTCAGTCATCTAAATTATAGCATATGGATTGATTTATGCTTCATTTATGACTGTGGAGAGAGAGGTTCAAATGGCTGTAGTGAAGGAGGAGACATTTCACCCACTTCAAGACAGCTGGAATAATCCCACAACAGCTAAAAGAATGAACTAGGACGAACTGCCTACTGGCCCTTGCCTAGGTCCACAAAATGAAAGTTTACTAGGGTAATGTAAAGTCCTGATTGCCTGTAAAATTGATGGCATTAAGTTCTACTCCCAGCTATTCACTGTGTCACTGGTGAAAATAAACCTCTGCATTTATAATGTAAACTAGGGAAATATTACAACCCCCGCTGAAGGGACATAAGAAGCTTCTTGTGCCTTTAACCCCAGCAGGAGAGGATACAGCACAGAGCCACACAAAACAGACACGTGTGTTGAAAAAGATCACAAAGGAGTTTAGAAATATGGCAAGTTTTTGAGCTAAACGTAGTCCCACAGTTTAGGGTTCTGTATATTTCAGGGACAATTTCACCTTCCTATATTTTGAGACAAATGGAGTGGTCAGAATTCAGTGAAAAATCAGAAATACAACTAAAAATATTACCAGTCTCCAAAAATAGCATGTGCCTTGTTGAGAAAGCAGCATTCTTTCTTTTTTGCATCACTCCAAAGTTGATGGAAAAGGAGGAACAAGCCAGAAAAATACTGGCACTTCAGTGGCTGAGGTATAGAAAATGTTACAGAGCAGCTGGGTGAGAGGGCATGCTATTCTTTCTCATAATATCACACAGGGATTCCACAACAAAATTAAATAGCAGCACGTGTGAAATATACTTCTACAGCAGGAATAATTACGAGATGGAATTCATTTCTGCAGCGACCCAGAATTTAATTGGATAAAGATGACACACAATGCAATAAATGAGACACTGGCAGAAAAAGCAGGGGAAAAAGATATAAATCTCTCACACATCAGAGTGTTAAGTCAAACACTGAGAGGAATTAGTGAGGCATTTCTTGCATGAGTATCAGTCCCCAAAATTAACACAGAAGAACAGCACCAACCCTGTCCCCCATTCTTCTTTAAATCCCACTCAGAGATAGATATCAACACAGAAAAAGGACTTAAGTCAGCAGAGCAATCCTATTACAAAAATAGGTCATCTACAGCATATCCTTAACAAGTCTAAAAGTAATGCACATATATACCCAGAAATCATATTTGGAATTAATGAGAAACTTCAAAGAAGTCGGACAATGTGGCATAAATTTTTATAATCCGAGGAGACTTCTCCTCTGCCTTGACTTCCCATGTGATAACTTGCTTTTGATAAAGCTTTATGAAAAAAGGTCACCCACAAAGTGGGTTGGGAAATTGAGAAGCACATTAAGGGAAATTTCTTCAAGAGTACCATACTGACGTGACTATGACCTTGTGCAGATACATCTCATTTCCCTGAATCAGTCAGTCAGGTAGGATCCACCTCCCAAGAATTAATTACATTGACGGCAGGGGATACAACTTACCTCACCATTCAAGAAGCAGTAAAATACTGACACAAAGAAACCCTGGAAACAATAGAAAACAGTCAATTATTAGGTAAGT
The DNA here is from genome assembly GCA_032273925.1 of Rhynchotus rufescens. Lineage (NCBI taxonomy): Eukaryota > Metazoa > Chordata > Aves > Tinamiformes > Tinamidae > Rhynchotus > Rhynchotus rufescens. The sequence goes on along the minus strand of JAVCKT010005796.1, from coordinate 49,258 downwards.
ATTTTAACATGCTGAACTGGGGATTGAGCTTTATCCTGAGATCATCCTGAGCATACCTATGCTCTTGTTGAGATCATCCACTTACAGATGGATCAAATTTCTACCCTACACTTTCATCAGCAAATACAAGGTGGAACAAGGTGAATTGCAGTTCACAGATAAGGCTTGAAAGCAGAATCTAGATGGCAATGCCACTGATTAAAGGGGCAACTGCACCAAAATATATCTAGAGATTCCAGCTGCCTTCCCAAAATGTCACAGGCTTCTCACATATCTTGTATCATGCCTACCAGCAATACGTGGTTGGATATCAAGGATACCACAAAGGGGTTTCAAACGGTCTTAGATGGTTGTGTGTGGGAAAATATTTCAAATCAGGTTGTTTATATTTAGCTGAGCTGAAATGCACTCTAGGATCTATTGACAGTAATAACTAGACCTCTTTAATGACTACCAAGACTGCAATGACTATAATTGAAGTTCAGAGGATGACATGATGACACTTTAAGTTTTAAATCTGTTAATACAGTCCCATCCTTTTTGCTTTCAGCAATGACTGTAATGATATTCTCAGAGGGAATCCCAAGCTATACTTCTTACATACATCTTCATATCACTAACAATAAAAATAAACAGGAAACATTACGCTTCAGGAGCTATATCAAATTAAAAATGTGGATAAGTTTATAGGTAAGGGTTAAAGTCCTACTCTTCATGGATTTAAAGGATCATCATTATTTTGGGATTTTGTGCTTCTGCTGTGATGTTTTGGGTTTCAAAGTAAAAATAGTAATGTAGAGCTCAAAACGTTTGAAACCTGCAGTCATAGATTTGGTTTGAGAGTGTGTATGTGCTCTGTATTTGTATCCTGAACACAAGAGCACCTATTCCTGCAGAAGTAACATACTAATGTCAAACACAGTCATACCCTGTTCAAGATTGTCTCAAGACAGAGGCAAAGCCATAGGACACATCTAAGCAGAAATACGTGGCTAAACTTAGTAAGTTCTCTCTGGTTTTGCACTAAGTTCAGAGAGCTGGGGCAATTACTCACCTTCCACTGCCTTATACAATCTAGCAAAACTCCTGTTAAATTGAAGTAAAGGAGGGGATCGGATACAAATCCTCACACAGTTGCCATGTATATAATACATGCTGAATGTATGCACCACTGCAGGAGAACTAGACTGAGATTGGGGGTGATATAGCTCATGTCTATGTAACCAAGCAAGCTTAACAGAGAAGAGTTGTTTTCCTTTGCTTTAGCAACTTCTCATCTAAATTTCACCTCCCTCTATATTCTCTAAAGAGATACAGGTACCTTGAGAGTTTGATTCATCCTCCTCTCACAGTCAATTTAGAATGGGATGAAACATCATCTTTCTCATTAGAGGGAGCCTAGGTGAACAGCTTCATCTGAAGACTTAACATATAAACTGATGTTAAAGGTGATGAATCCCTCTGATATGTATCTGAGAGGATAGCTGCATGCATCTATTGAGTAAGTATGAACTACAAAGCTGAATTCTTTTTAACTGTTAATTCTGTCATGGACTTCATTGCTAAAAGCTTCACAATTAAAGAACAGAGGATCCTCCTAGCAGCAGTTAATATCAGCTATAAACTTATTCTCTTACCTGAAAAGATTGCAGGAAGGAATTGAAATAGATGAAGACAATCTGTGAAATGTCATCTTCACCAGGATTGACGAAGAAGAGCATATAGGTGATGCCTAGCAGAGGAAGAAGGACTAATGTTGCCTTGACTGCCTTCCTGTGAGGAGGAAAGAGAAAATACCAATGAATACAAGAGAAAACAACAGTGTTATCTGAAATGCTGCAAAATGATCCAATCCAAATAAATACCTCCTTTTGTGGAAAGAGAGCAGGACTCTGAGAGCAATTCAAAATTTAAGTACCTATACTACCTGAAGAGGGAATTTGAGTGCCTCCATGACACAGGTCAGCACCTGCATATGTTGAACATGAGTAAGCAAGAAGAGAGCAGAAGGATGTCTTAAGACATGTCTATTTAGGGCTGTACAGCATGTACAGTCACTGGAGGAAAGAGGCATTTTCAGGAAAAAAAAAAAGAAAAGAAAAGAAAAAGATATATATATGTCCACTTCTGTCCCAATCAAGTGACCAGAGTTAGGCAATATTAGTACTACCTATGTGAATCTATCTCCATCTCTTCGGATGGATATACATACAGTTATACAGATACAGATATACAGATACAAAAAAATGCATTTTGCTAGTGCATTTTCCGAAGACAGCAGTGAAGGCCTATTTTTGCAGAATGGCCTAATATTATGAGCATTTACTGAGGGGAACATCCAAATTTCAGATCCTTCTCAATCTGCCTATATATTAACCATCTAAAAGCTCATGACCATCTTATTCAACCCAGGATGAAAGCTCCTTCCATCCTTCCAGGCCAGGCTCAGGCCTCAAGCACTGAAGGATACAAGTTTCCCAGAACTAGGAGAGGAATAAGTAAGAGGGAGGCTGATCACATGGCTGAAAGGGTGGACAGAATGTAGCAGGAGGAACAGGGAAAGAATGACAGCCTCCAATTTGTTTTTAAAAGTAATAGGTGAATTTGGTAGCAACAGTTTCTAATCAATACCTGACTGCTTGAAGAAAGGTGTTTTGGGAGGGCTTCTACCTTAGATTCTGACTGTTTGAGTCCAAACCATGATCTCTAGCAGTCAAATGGAAAGTTTGCTGTATCTTTGCCTCTCTCTCTTTGTCCTCCAGACTGTGTCTGTCCTACCACCAATACTTGCTTCAGGCTGAAGCCTTAAGATTCCTCTGAGGTCCAGGGAGTGTGACATTTTTACATGCAAGGAAGAAAAATATGAGAACTGCATGATTCAGCTGATGACTACAGCAGCAGAGCTGTTCCCATAGACCTGCCTTATGCCCAGCTTCATTTCAGTCTGGAGTGTAAATGCTCTCTCTACTACATCTAAACACTCAAAACAATGACCTAGGGTTTTCTTACAAATAATAAATAAGCAGATGGTGCACAATAAAACTTAAAAGATTATTAACAGAATAATCAGGGGAAAGTCTTTAGTATTTGTATTGTACTAGTGTGTTATTAATAGCATTAACCAATATTAACCACTGAACAGCACTTAATTGTGCCAGGTGCTGTACAAATGTATAAGAAAGCAACTTTGCTACCATATCTAAGCATAAAGCAGTGAGAGGCAGCTAAAGACAAACAGGTAGGAAAGCGGGGAGCACAAAGACATAGACAGTGTCATATTAGAGTGACAGTCTTAAATACCTGCCACATCATTTAATATTTGCTTAATAAGCTTTGGAGTAGCCAGGTTTAGAGTAACAAGGCTTGCTCCAGGCTTGCTTGGAATTGAAAGGGTCTCTACTTAGAAAAGGGGAGAGAAGATCGCCTCAGAGAGTTTGTAACAGAGATAAGATCACTGTCATCTGTTCAAGGACGAAGACAGTTACTTCAGATTGCCTCAGAATCTAATATGTCTAATGATCCCTCCCAACTGCAGTACAGAGAAAAATGCACTGAGTTTTGAATCCGATTTTTTTTTTTTTTAGTGCTAGTTCTTGTTTTGTCTCATAAAGTCTGAGCATGAGAAAGGGATATTTTCTTCCTTAATTTCTTAACGGGTGAAAAATAATTAAACAAGAAGATCAGGGAATTGCATTAACTTCATAATTGGCCCTAAACTCCATACAGGAGCAACATAAAAGAGAAAACAGAGAAAATAAAAACCTATTAATGCAGCAAAATTGTTTCCAAAGTGAAGACTGGGCTGATTTGAGGACAAGAGGATTCACGCCTCAGCTTGGTACTCTTTGCATATTTGTAAAGATTTTCTTTCCAAATGACTTAGAGGATCATGGCTGTCTTACTCCACAAAATCCATGCTATTTCACAGAATGGGAGGACTTCTTTATCTGTGGAAGAGCCCAGACTGTGCTCTAAAGGCCCATCTTGCAAGATGCTGCAAGTAGGAAGAGTTGAAGGGGCACTCACTGTTTCCTGGTAGATCTCAAAGAATGTTCTTTCATTACTGTTTGGGACTGATCTGATGCCAGAAAGGGCCAGGTCACCTTACTTCTGCTCTGGGTTGAGTACTCTTCTCTTCCTTTCTATCACAGTAGAGTTTGCAAGGTTGCGCCATCACCCAGCTCATGGTACTGATCTGCTTGAAATACCACCCCATTAAAATGTAATGATTCATTCAATCAGCACCCTGACACAAATCCAATGAGTGGCTGCATTAATGCTGGTGCCAGCAAATGAGAGGGCAGAAACATCCTTCATTCCTACACCCTACACGTTAAAGCAACCATCGAACCCTACTGTAAATATAGAGGCTTGCACAGTAATCTGTGAACACAAAGTAATGATATTGCTATTGATTACAGGCAGTGCTTTGATGGAGATCTTTGCTCTTGTTCCCCAAAGATGGAAGAAGAATAAGACATGGAAGGCAGTTCTTTCCTGACATTACAAACAGCGAGTAGTATCAGCTGACTTACCTATATTGTATTGTTTCTGAAGTGGTCGAAGCTCTCAGTTTTGTCATTAAAATACGAACTATGTTAAATAGAAATACAAAATTTATCTGAAAAATAAAGAGAAAGAGAGAGAAAAAAAAAGACAATAAGTCAAACAGTGAGTTAAAGGAAGAGATACACTTTAAAAGGCATTTTGTGGTTCTGATTCAAGTGAAATCAACCCCGTAATTTTACCATTGATGATAGAAGACTCGGAAGTTTACCAGAAATACCAGGTAGGGTAACAAATATCCAACTGCAATTAATCAAAACTGCAGAGGAAAGGTAGTATAAACCTAGTAGTTCCAGTTAGGAACTTTTGCTGAGTGCCATAACTCAAGGAGTGGGATTTGTTAGACTACATGTATGTGTCTCTTTAGCTGGATTCTCAAGGCTCTCCATGTGGACTCTGTAGTAGTGCTGTGCTGTGTTGTTATTGCTTCAAATGACCCTCCTATTCCACAACGGGTTGTCATGGTTAGGTAAGGCTCCCATGATCAAGGACCCAATGTACAAAGATACTCTGAAGCGATCTCAGTGTCACACTGCACTTCTTTTATAATCTGTGAAAGCTAATCAGCTTACTCTACAGGCAAATTTCAAATGGATCAGATGAATCTTTTCTAATCTATTAAGTTGGATTACTGTTAAATGTTTTGAAATATCACTGCTCCAAATTGAGATTTGCTATAATTACTGTTGATGTAACATATGCTAATAAGTTTCTTATATAAGTTGCCTCTCAGTGTAAACAGGAACAAGAAAAAAAAAAACAGAAAAAAAAAAGAAAGAAAATTGTGATTTCTAGGCTCTGATCATCAGAAAGGTTTGGCACCTTGGAACAATTTGGGTTGCTTTCAATACAAAAAATAGAGTAGTTTGCAAAATACTGCTCTGTCTCAAAATTGTCTATGATGCACACTGAGAAATGCAGAACTGCTTTCTCAGGACTGCTAATCTACAGTTGTAAAAAGATGTTTATCTCACATGCACCTCCAGAGTGTCAGGACTCCTGGCATTTTGCAGTCCATGAATGGAGCAATTCTGTGATCAACTTTCAGATTTTTATGAACACTGTGGCAGCACTGCCAATTTAAAGGTGATTCCAGAATCCTTTTTTTTTTCTTTTTTTTTTTTTCCATGCAGCCTATTTCAGTGATTACAGTATCTTAAGAACCATCACATTACTCCCTGGGGCAACTGTAGCACTGTTTATAATAAATGATGCAGTAGGCACCTTCTAACGGACACTAAATGACTGGTAATCTAGGAAATCATACACCATAAATGTTTATGTGAGCTGTCAAAATTCTGCTCTAACAGTTATTGTGTGATCTCTTTGAAAGTACTTTCTTATCATAGCATGGCCCTGGGGAGTTTAAGTAACAAATAAAATAGCACAGTTTGTTTACTTTTTCTTGCTAGCAATTGTCTTTGCTATATTTAAGAAGAGCTCCAAATCAATTGATTCTCACTTTATTTAACGCAGACCTAAACAAACAGCTTCAGATCACTGATTTGACTTAAACGTTAAATTCTTCTTATTTTCATCTGCACGGTTCCTCATTATTAATAAGAATGTTCATGCAGTTGCTGCTGAGGGGTGGATCAATGACGATGTCCTTCAAACATGGGAAGAAAAACTCTGCCTATGAAAATCTACTATCAAATCGCATAAGATCAGAGCCAGATTTCACTTAAGTCTATCAAGGACGAAAAAAAGGCACCAGGCCAAAACTCGCAGTTTTCACAATCATAATGGAAGATGCCAAATGGAATTATAGACTCTTACACAAGGTTAAGTTCCAAATATAAGTAGAATTAATCAAATGAGATTAACATTATGAACCTCATTGGAGATAGCATTTCAAGTTTCAGGAGTCCTAGTCTGATGTGACAGCAGGGAATTAGAAATTTAAATTGCTACAGACTGCATCAGAAAAAATAGAGATTTTGATCTCTGAAATTAAACTGTAGAAATATCATTCATCAGTCCAGAAGGAGAATTGCTAGGTGTAAAGGTTGGAAATTACATCACTAGAACTGCTGTTATTCTATATAAATCATTTTTTTCTTTTTCTACCACCCTACCATTTCCCCATTCAAGAAATGCTAAAAGAAAATGCTGATCCAGTCTCCCTGGATTCTTAGGGAGGGTCTCAAGTTTACACAGAATCACAGAATATTCAAGGTTGGAAGGGACCTCTAGAGATCATCTAGTCCAACCTTCCCGCTCAAGCAGGCA
>JAVCKT010005796.1:7757-42360 GCA_032273925.1 Rhynchotus rufescens | reverse complement strand
CTGGGCAGCCTGTTCCACTGCTCTGTCACCCTCACAGGAAAGAAGTTCTTCCTCACTTGGAGAAGGAACTTCCCGTGCTCCAGCTTGTGCCCATTTCCCCTTATGCTATCGCTGGCCACCAATGAGAAGAGCTTGTCCCCTTCCTCCCTGCATTCCCCCCTCCTGAACTTATACATGTTAATCATATCCCCTCTCAGCCTTCTCTTCTCTAGAGAAGTTTAAATCTGCTTCCAACTTTAGATCTAATATTTACTTATACAATCACATTTTGCTAATGTTTAACAAATACCTTCAAAATCTCCCTCAAAGCACTGGTAGTTACCTAGGGACAAATGCCAGACTTGAGCTCCATTCATCTAACCACGTTGCATAGCTTGATGTGTTTAAGAAAGGGCATGAAGACAAAACATTTAATGATACCTCCCAAATAGAGTTTTAGCTTTCAGGAATGGGCAACTCTGAGGATGTTTTGAGCAAGATGTTAGAGGCTCATGTCTGTGACTTGACAGATTTTCTTTCCTGAATGAGTCTAATCCACGAATCTGATTATGTCTTGGTTACCACCCATCATCACTGAGCTCAGTTCATGAGAAGGGGAGAGGAAAAACTTAAAAAGAAAATAGATATGTCTAGAAAACTAAAAGTAACCTGATTCAAGAGAAAGGGACTGTGGGGAAATCAACACTGTTTTGTCTGTCTTTCCCAGCAGAAAACAGAGTTCCATTTTTTGAAATAACTTATTACCAGGAACAGCGGGGGAAGGTGATTGAAATATACTGGAAAGGGACAGCTCAAGACATAATTTCTTAGAGGCAGAAATGATTGTCAAGTCAGGAGAGACCCATGGCCTGCTTTATGCATGAAGTCATGTTAAAAATCACTTAGATCTATTTTTTAAATCTACAATTAATTATGCATAGCTTTTTTAAGGCTTAAGTTTCCGTTCTCTCATAGGACTCTTTTAAACATATGTCACTGTGACTGTGGTCTTTGGCTTGTTACCAGTTCCTTCCCAGAGGCTTCTACAGGAAAAAAAAAAAACAAAAACCAAAAAAACCTCAAACAAATAAACAAAAAACTCCAAACTTTTTCTCCTCAATTCTCAATTCTAGATTATCTACATAAAAGAAAGAAAAAAAAAGTGACTTGTCTTTGCTGACAGTGATCCCATCATACAATGAGAATAGAACAGTAAAATAATTAAGAGCTGAGCTGAATTTGCCTCACCTCATTTTGGATTACTACCAGGCATCCCAGAATGCATTAATATTCAATGAAGAGAAATAGGCATTTTTCAACAGTGGTTCACTTTACTCACAAATTTATCAATATTTCAAGGAAAAAAAAAGTGCCTGGCCTTGATTCACTTGCCCACAGAATATCATCCAACGAGCTTTAACATCTTATATGGGATCCACTTGAGCTCACAAGCTACTGGGTTGTGACTTGTTATCCTACAAATGAGTAGATGTGGCTGTGTCTTCTCAGGATTTATGATACTATTTTTATTACATGAGTAAGATCATGGCTCAAAGTCAGAGTTAGCAACCAAAAAAAATTGCTAGGCAAAAGATGTAAATTTGATGGCTTGCTTTGCCTAATTAGAAAGAGATTTAAGTGTGTTCATTTCAACGATTTCTTTTAAAAGAACCTTTTCCCATTTCTGAAAGACATTAGGCTCAGTAACACCTTTTAGTAGCACTCCAAGAAGTCTTGATATCACCCCCATTACTACAACTCATGGAGATGATGGTCTTGAGTTCATTCTGCAGAGAAAACACATTCTGGGAATCAAATAAGGAAGCGGCTAATGAACATAGCTTGCAAAAACAAAACAAAACAAAAAACTCTTTGAAAGGAATATGGAGCTAGTTCTGAGCTGGTGTGTACAGTTACAGTGTCTGTACAGTTACAGTGACTACCAGAATGATCCTGATCTACACACAAAGAAAATGAAGACTCTAGTATTTATTCCCTATACATAGCAGCATTTCAAAGGAAGATAGTTCTTACAATTGCAAAGGAAGTTTTCCTAGAAAAGAGCCTCTGGACATTATCTAGCAAAGTACACAATTACCTGTCAAGGACTTTTCTGTTATTGCTAGAGCTCTGTGTCAACAAATTAATTTCTCTCAGAACTGAACAGCTCTGACAAAACCCACGCATTAGTTCCTTAAAGAGAGATTGATGAATGGATGTTTAAAAGAAGTTACAATGACAGACAGCACATTCTTTCATAAATGTATTTATCTATAATCTGATTCAATAAATTTATTCATTTTTCTTTATTCAACATATTTTCCACTTTGTAATAGACAGGAGAATTAAGGAACTTTAATTTGATACATATTGACGAGCAAATTATTTTGAAGATTAGGTTTTGATTCCCTTAGTGTTATTTTTGATGTGTCAAGGATATCTTTATTGCTAAAAGGAGACCCACAAGTACAACTATTAAGCAGCTACAGCTGGGAAAGAAGTGATTTCCATATATTGCCAGAACATTGAAGGTTTGCTGTTTCCTTCTCCGAAACTGAGATAAAAAGTCAGGGCCTCAAAATGGCTTTGTAAACTAATCATTCAAAAAGCATTTGGATCACTTGTTTTGGCAATGTTCAGTTTTAATCTGAACATTCAAACCCAGAAGTCCTTTCCAAACAAAAGTAACTTTCCCACAAAAGATTTCTGTCATATTTTTTTTATCACAGAAATTGCTAAGTTCCATATGAGTTGAAATTCATCTCCCTAAAAGTGAGATAATATAGTCAAGATACTGACAAAAGAGGAAATTCTGACTCTGAAGGCTTCTTTGCAGTTATCCTTAAACTCGGGAGTTTAAACAGGAAGTCATTATGTTGTTCTTCTCCTCTTTTGAGAATTTAATGGGCAATTAGCATTTATCTTGCTCATTTCTGCTGTGCTTCCTGTTTTATGCTTCATTGAAACTTGGTATTTCTATGCTTCTCAGAATGTTTGCTCCTCCTCTTCACTCCCAGGAAATCTAAATATTAATCTACTTAGACTTTGCATTTTTATACAATGTGGCAAAGTCCAACTGAGGATTAAGTAACCTAAATTGGCATCAGAGAAGTCATATCAGCCAGAGCACTACATACTGTCGTCTTGACCTCAAATGAGTAGTCTGCCTATTTCTTAACTCCTTTTTTAATTGTCTTGTCATACTGTCCTGACATGATTATCAGACAGGACCTTTTATTATAGAAGTTCCCCTTCCAAAGGTCAGAGACATCATAATGATTCTTTTTGACATACAGAAAAGGGAATAATAAAACGTACTTAAGAAGAGTGAGATGTAACGCAGTGGAAGGTCAGGATCTGGGAGACTGTGGAAGAGTTTCCCTAGAGAAACAGCAAAGATCCACCTCTCCAGATAAGTACAGCAGGACTACAGATATTCTGGGGAAATGGGCTGGATGAAATTGCATTTGGGTGAGTAGAAAGGGGGAGGTAGATAAACAGACACCTTTCTTAACAAACATCTTTGTTACATGTCAACACATGCATCATTGCTTTTGTCCACACTGTCCCCTAAACCCAAGACACAAGCCAACCACAGTCCTAGCTGGGATCACACTAGTCCCTCAACTAGAGCCCTTAATTATGTTTGATCCATATCCTCCTTTCCCATCTTATGACCTTATCTGTGATCCTCTCACTAACGTGTCTGATCTCATCTCTCTTCTACAGGCAGGCATCTCTCTGATATGCCTTCCTGGTGTGTCTTGCATTCAAAAGTCTTTGTTAAAGCAACACAAAGCAGATCACTCCCCAGTCAAGTCACCCACCATGGGGTCTTGGGCCACACTAGTCTCAGCAAGGCTTCTCTCTAACTATTTAACTATAACCTAGCAAGACAGAAGCACTGAATATTGCACCACCAGTAAAAGCAAATCGTATCAAAAACAATGGCACATAGACAATAATTGCCTAGAGGGAGGGATAGCACCTCACCAACCATATCATTGCATCAGCACTTTAAAGAAAAGTAAGATGACATGGCAGCCTAAAACATGGGCACATTGCTAGGAATGGTCCAGTTGGTAATTCCCATGCCTGGGTAGATGCAAGAAGCCATGTGTTGACATTAAGAGCTTCAAGAAAAAAATGAAGAGGCAGTCTTTCTCCAAACAGAAACCATTCATCATCTCCCATATGAAATCTCCTAATTGGAAAGGATGATGAGTAGAGGGAGAAACAAAGGATGGCCAATGAAAAATAATTTTAGGGAAAGATTTCTGTGTAACTGCTACTGGTCATATGAGTTCCTTAGTGGCTATGAAACAAACAAAATTAGAAATGATTGTAAGGGGCACAGGGAACTGCAGGTCAAAGAGACAATGCAGGATCATATACGGGTGTTAGATTTTTTGTTTGAAAAGACTGTATGGAATCAACAGCTACAGAACCTATGAAACAGGAAGTAATAACAATAAAGGCATGAGGTAAATGGAGGTAAATTCTTGATGGACTCTGATAAAATTAGTTCCTATAACCCAGGAGTATCTGGCTATGACAGCATATTTGTAAGCCAGTGAAAATGATAGTAAATGTCATGTAGAAATAACTCAGGGATGTCACAAGTCTGCAATTCATGAAATACAATCTTGTTAGTCATGAAAGAATAGGGAATAGTTAGAGAGAAATAAATTAGAAAAAAAATCAATAGCAAAACCAAATTAATTAGCAATCCAGTTGTTGAGAAAAAGCATAAACCAGTTAGATAGGAAGGAAAAAGGAAAATGAAAAAAAACAGATCAATAATAATAAAAATAGATGAAAAATTCTCTGTCTCAGAACAACAATGCAGAATTAGAAGCAGAAGTGGAAGAAGAGTTGAAAGAAATTTAGAAAATATGCAGAAGAAGAAATTACATCAGCAATGAAATTGTTTTGAAAGAACTAGAGGATGCTTTTCAGAGAAAGTAAAACTGAAATACATACCCATGTATATATAAAGGCAATGCATGTATATATAGAATTGAAATGAACAAAATTCTTCTATAAGAATGGTCAAAAGAAAGGAACTATAGAAACAAAAAAACAAAGGATGGCAAAAATGTGAGTAGAGCGATACAGTTAAGCATTGTGAAATCAAAGATCAAAATAATATGGACTACAAATATTATTTGATTGAAAAGCCAGGAAAGGAATCCACAATTATTGGTTAAATTGTATAATAAGCATATATTTCTTGTTCACAATATATCAAAAAAAATTAGAGAAATGTGTGTAACAATAATGGTATAAATACAGTTATGTTCTTTAGGAGTCAAAGCACCTTTGTGGTATTACAGCAATCACATGAAAGCATCAAGGAGCACATTACAAGAAAATTTTTGCTGAATTTGCTGAACAAGTTACTATCCAGCATGAGTTTACTGTATCACCTGAGACATAATAAATGTCTATGAATGTGCTTTTAGCCCACAGGAAATGCTACAATAAAGTAGCTTATTCCACAAGAATTAATATTCATGATTTTGGAAGATGAACCAGACCACTTATAACCTCAAACTGGGCCAGGGAGTATATTGCATCATCTGGTTAGATGATGGCCAAGAGGCCTTTTTGATAGGAAATTCTACTTAATAACTCTTGTGAGTTGATTGAGCTTTGTCTTTTGCTTTATAACCAGAGACTCTTTATGCTAGCAAGAGACTAGCTAGCATAAAGTGGTGGGAAGTGGCTGTCTACATCATAATTCCAAGCATTTGTCATTGATCTTTTTGAACGGTCAGAGTATTGTGGTCAAATTCCTATACTGAATATGTCTTCATTCAGCAATTGCAATCACCTATTCATTTTTAAATTTGCACCCAATTTCAGAGATGTCTCATTAATACCTAGTGAAAAATGAAAGCATCTGTTTTCCCATTTTTATATAATAAATCCACAGTATTTTTCAATTTCACCTCAGCAGATTCCACACAGGAAATTCTCCTTATTTTGCTCTCTGACTTGCAGCTTTATTTACTGCTATATGTTTTTCTGGTCTGGCATTCTAGTTTCATGGCATTTGGCAATACTAGCTGAACCATAATTATAAACACTGGGCTGACTGCAGTCTCTCTTAAATGGCCCTAAAACATTACAAGATGAATCTAGATTACCTGGATGCTTTTTCAATAGCACCAACATTTTATAGATCTTAAGGACAAAAAGATAATTACATTGATAAATAAGGAGACAGAACTAGAAGAACTGATAATTCCTACAGGTATTATAAACAGTTATATTAAAACATCTTTTTGTACAAAGGTGATACACTCTCTCAAATAAGTGGCAACTATTCCTTTACTTCTATTGGAAGCTGGTTGCTAAAACTTACTTGTCTGAATGTTAGAAATCTTGTTATTTGTGGGTTAAATATATTAATGATCCCTATGATAATTTTCTTGTCAATAATCTTTTTAAGCTTAAGTAACTCTTCTCCCTTCTGTGACATATTTACAATGACTAGCATTATCCTTCCACAGTCTTGATTTTGGAAAGAAAATATGGATATTTACTGCAACTTTCTCCATGGCATCGTCTTACAGAGCATCAAGACGTGATTGCTCTATCAGGTCACATGAATTAGAACTTAGTTGGACACTGCAAAGGCATTTGTATGAATAAGACATAAAACAGAACAGCTGACATGGCTAATGTAAAGTCCTCTGAAAGAGTCACTAAGTGAGGGAAAAAGGAGATTCATCCCACTCAGATTTCCTAAAGGAATCCAAGGTGTTTCTCCAAAAAATCCTAGAAAAATTAAGCTGTTACAGGACTGGAAGAAAGGATGTCACATGTAAAAGTATAAGAAAGAAAAGGTAGGAATGTATAGTTTTCTCTGTGGTGAGAGGCTAGTTACACACAGGAGCAGTAGGTGGAGAGCTAAGCTGCTCAGGATAGCAAAAATAAAAGCTGATTGCAATGAACTGTGAGAGACTTAAAGTATTAAGTGAGAATGCAATAAAATGGTGCATGAATTTGCATTATATAAAAGTAATGCAATGGGGAAGTAAAACAACTTTAGCTATATATGCAAAGCTATGAATTCTTGTGTCTTTTCACTTAGAAAAAAAGACATTGGAATTATAAGAGCTAGCTCCCTGAAAATTTAATCTCAGTTTCCACTTTTCCCACAGAAAAAAAAAGGAAAAAAAAAAAAGTTTGGAATTACTGGGAAAGAAAGAGATAATAAAAAAAGAGAACATAATGCTGCTTAAAAATCCATTTCTGTGGTCACATCATGAATACCATGGGAAGCTCTGGTCTTGCCACCTCAAAAATGTTATAGCAGAATTGCAACACAAAAGAGTGATGTGACTATCAGCTATGGGATGGCTTCCACACAAGGAATGCTTAAACGAATTCTTAAGCACAGAAAAAAGAAGATGAAGGCGGATGATGATAGTGGGCCATATAATGGGGCATAAAATGGGGAAGGTCAAAAGAGGCTGTTTTGTCATTATCTTTTCTAACACAAGAAGTAGAGGGAAACAACTAACAATAAGAGCTGATAACTAAACATAAAAAAAAGTTTTCTTTTTTTCTTGGAGTTGAACTGTACACTTCATTTTCAGCTAATACCATCAATATTACAAGTTCACTGGGATTCAAAACAAAATTCAAACAAATTCACTGGAAAGAATCAGCAAAATTCAAATATCAGCATACATAAGGACAGCTCTGAAGCTTAAGAAGTCTCTTTGCTCCAAGTAACTACTGTGAGGGTTACAGAGCCCTGGCACAGGCTGCCCAGGGAGGTTGTGGAGTTTACTTCCCTGGAGATCTTCCAAACCCGCCTGGATGCCGCCCTGTGCCCCGTGCTGTGGGTGTCCCTGCTGGAGCAGGGAGTTGGACTAGACGATCTCTAGAGGTCCCTTCCAACCTCAACCATTCTGTGATTCTATGATTTCGAGATTATTCTAGGGCTGTATTATCACCCTCTTGCTTCCTTTTAATTTCCTTTCCTACACACCGGTTATTGCCCACTCTTGAAGAGAGATACTGGGAGAAATGAACTTCTAGTCTGAGGTACTGTGGCCATTTTTATGTTCTTAGCCAGAGTGCCTTTTGAAAAGAAACTCATTTCAGTGTAAAGCTACTACAGATACACAACAAGTCATTGCTACAGATTGCCCATCCCAAAGACCACTTCAGTATGAATGGCAGTTCTTTCCTGGGCAAAATTCCACATTACTATAAGCATGAGCTCATCTTCTCAAGGACACTTAACTCTTCCACAGCACTTGTCATTCAGGGATCTCAAAGCAGTTTATAAATGAGAAGAAGTACCAATATGTTTGTTTTACAACTGGGGAAACTGAGATCTGGAGTAGCAATAGAAGTTGCTCAAAGGCAAATAACTGATGAAGGCAGAGACAGAAGCAAAATCCAGGTCATCCTTTCAGCTCATTTACTGGCTCATTTTCAGCTCATAAAGCAGCAGTTAGTTGTTTTCAGTGAATTATTTCAAAGAGTACTCAAAAAACAAAGGTGAGAAAACTGTTAAATTCTCAAGAACAGGAAAAAAAAACTATTGAAATTGAATGTAAAGTTTGAACAGACTAAATATTCAAGTTAATTAGCTGGGATACCCAAGATCTGCCTGCTTGAGAAATTTAAATATTAATACCATCTTAGCTCTGAGAATATTGCAGTGCAGTTCATTTCGAGAGGTCAGTTTGCAACACTGAAAACCAGCTCAATTAGCTGCCACCACTGCCTCTTTTCTGAGAGCCTTTCTCTGATCTTGCTGTATTTTCATGGTTCACCAGTTCTTTGACAGGGACTGTATTTAAAATTGCATGTAGGAAATGTATTTTTCATAATAAATTCTTGCTGAAATTCAGTTTGGCGGCATGCACTTCCAGCCCTTTTCCCTTTAGGGGCAAAACACTTACATTCAGGCAAGGATATAACATTAAAACCTGGCTATACCATTCTGAAGAAAGAAACTAGAATCCAAAATCCACTCGTTCCAACAGAAATTGCATATGAGAGTGAATTTTCCAGTGCTTTTAGGAACACAATTTCAAAGCATCCAATGCACCGTATTATGCAAATTACCTGGCGTATGTTCAAACAAAAATCCTTTCAGGAATGAAACAAACAAAAAAAGGATGATTAACTACATTTTCTCCCTCATATTTTTTTCAGTAAAAATATGGATCTGTTGCACAAGCTACAGGTTGAGCATTTATACCTAGAGCTTCTTTTGTCTCTGAAAGTGACACAAAAAAACTTCAAAAACTTATGTCATATTTCCTTATTTTTAGCCTAAATCAAGATTCTGGTTTCTTCTACATACAAATAGGAAAGCAATCAAATGTGTGCACTGACTGTTCAAAATTCTGAAACTCTAAAAATTAAATTGAGAATAATATAATTTAAGGATGAACTTAAGGACTGCAAAACTTGAGGATTAAAAGGGCCTATTTCTTGGCCAATCTGCATTTTCCCAGTGTGGATCAGAATTCCTGCCTGACCTGTTTCTTGGTATTAAGCCATTTCATACTGTAGCATTTCAAAGAACACAATGAAGAAAATGAGAAATTGAGAGCATTGGAAGTAATTGTTGTCAGGATAAATGATCCTGTCTTTCAAAGAGACTCAGGCTCTGTAGAAGTAGGTTTTAGCCTGCTGTAGCTGAAAATAAGAACAGTTTAATCATATTGCCACTAGCCTCTACAATGATGGCTTCTGAATATCCAGTCATGCTGCCATTGCTTAAGAAGTTACTACAACTCACCTGAGCTGTTCATCGGGCCCTTAACTTGACCCTTAACTAACCAAAAATGTACAGTTTTCTGGATTATCCAAGACCACTTTCTCTGGAACTCACCAATTTTAACTGTGCCATGCTGAGTGTTCACATGTGGACAGGCATGGATTTTAATGGAATCATGGCAGTTTTTAGCCAGAGGTAATTGGATCATATGCCTGAGCCTTCTTTAAAAAATATTATTAAATTGTTTTAGCACTGTTTGTGTCAGTTTATCTTCCCAGTAGTACACTGGGATGGCTCTCTTTGGTGAGCTTCTGTTTACCAACCATTTCACATTCTCATTGAATTCAAATCCAATTTATTAATCATGACTGGAAGAGGTCGCAAAATTATATTATGTTTGAAATCTTTGCATCTTCTATTTCTGGTGGCTGTTGTTTGCTGGAGGGAATAAAATACTGGATTTAGCCCTTTTTGTACCTATGGAGGTTAAGGCAGAAGCATCCTGACGTAAGTGGGGGGAGATCTTCACTGTGTTGCCCTGGGTACATAGCAGATGTCAAACTTCAGTTTTGACATCCTTGAAAGAATCAGTAACTATAACAATAATAAGTGATGCTTGAGTCATTATATATGATTTCATTTGACTTGCATAAGGATTATAAAATGATGTTGTCTAGTTCCTTTAGCACACAGTAGAATCATGTATTTTTAATTATAAACACAAGACAATTAGCGGCAAAAAAATGCATTTTTCAAAATTGCATTTTGGCAATCAGAGGAATATTGTAACATGAGATTTCTGATTTGTATTTTAGCCTAAATTTTCAGAGAACTCTTTTCTTCACTCAGTGATGCTTTCTGTTGGGAACAACCACAAGGATAGTGAAAAGGGACTTGCCCTTGTGATTTCCTTAAATTGTATCAGTTGCTCCCCACTCCACAGTGCAATTACTGTTGTTATCTCATTAGCAGTTTAATTAGAGCTTAAGTGCAAGTTGATGTAGAAAAGTCCAATTTACAATGTCAATTCAGGGTAGTACATATGGGGCATCATAAAGGGAGTGTTTAGTTATTGGCTCATTCTAGAGCTGTCTTAGATCTGTTCTAAATTAGAGGCAGATATATTTGTCTGTATAGAAAGATGAAGTCTTTGTATCTTTTTTTTTTGTATCTTTATTTTGTATTTTTTGTGTTTTTTTATTATTTATTTATTTATTATTTTAATTTATTTTTTATTTTGTATGTACTTTTCTTTGTGCTTGTTTGTGGTCTTTACATCACAAGGGCTTTCTGAGGAAGAAGACGGTTACTCTCATGACTGTGAACTACATATTGTGTTTTCTAGTAATCTTATCCAAGAAATTTACAGACTTTTGATCACCAGGGGAAGGTGAAGCGATTATGGTTCATGTTCAGCTTCTAGGAAATTCTATAAAAATTAAACCATGCTGACTATTGTAAGCTTATTAATTTGTGATATCTAAACAGGAATTGCTTGTAGGAAAATCTCTGCATCTTTGAGGCAATTTACTGTGAAGCCACTTGTACTTTTGGGATAGCTCCCCTGGTGACATGCATACCAGCATGCTTCTCTCCTTAGCGTGCAAAGAAAAGAATTTTTACATGAAAAGGACTTTCATTGCCTTTTTATCTTCCCTTCACTTGCACACAATAAGATGTTTGCTGCATCTTAACAACTAGGACTAAAAATAACTCTCCTGATTTCAGTTCAGTAATTGTTCCACTGAGTAGCTGGATTTCTAGGCAATGAGAAGCTGTTTTCATGCTGAATCACACGAAAAGTATAGCATTGACTAGGTGACAGCTCAAGGCTTTTAATCCTTGGAAAAAAAAATGACAGTGGCTGCATGTTCTGGAGTCTTTGTGCTTTGTCCATAAGGGTTGGGGTAGCATGAGGGACAGCTCTACCCATTCTACTGTGGGAGACTCCACTGAAACCTGGGAAGTCTTTGGGACAACCTCCTCACTGAAAAGGATGGAAAAGTAAAATGATCTCTTCCAACATCATCCTTTCTAATTGCATTGGTCTTTCCCATTCACGCACATTTTTAATGGGCCATATGCCCCCATATAATATAAGCCATGTATTTCAGTTGAGGGTTCAACATGGTTTATGAATGAACTTCCAGTCTTTGCCCACTGTTGGTTGGTACTGGGGACAGAATATTGGAGAGAGAAACAGCTCTTTAATTGTAGGCTGTGCAGAAAAGAAATTAAAAAAAAAGGAAAGCTAATGAACACACTCTAATAATGGGGATGAAGAAATACAGTTGACTGTACAAGAAGAGACATTTTTTTACTGCAGTTACCACATTGTTCTAATAATGCGTCTGGCGGAAGTGCCCTAGTTCTCAAAAGTCTCAAGTGGATGAACAGATATTGTAACAAACCTACTGTTTTTTGAACATTTTTCCTCTTTAGGTCTCGATACACTCTACAAAGGAAGGCAAATAGAATAAAGGATAGAACTGAAATGAATGACCTAATGTCAAGGAAACAACTAAAAACAGATCTCAGCAATTATAACTTTAAGTGTTAGCTACTGTGTCACCTTGAGAGAATAGCTGAGGACATTTGACATTATTTGTCTTATTTTATATAAAAGTAGATGTGGAACATCATAGGTGCCTGTCAAATCATCCCTCTTTAGAAGACGGTAGTGTCCTTCCACCCACACACATCCTTACCAGAAGAACAAGAATCACTGGCCCTTGATATATGTAGTCGATATACTTCCCTGGTTCTTTTCCAAACCAGCATCTGTAAGAAGCAAAACAAATAATACAATCATTTATTCAGACCATTCTTCTGGGTGGACTATAATGTAAGGACACCACAGAGTTGTGCCCTTATGCCTCTGAGTTGTTTAATTATGTACACAACAGGCAACTAATTACATTTTATGCCACAACGTCTTCTATTTGGACAAGATATGAGCCCCATTTTCCCCTCTCTTTATGTTCCCACTATGTCTCTGGCTATTACCTATGTAAGCATTTGCAAGAAATGTGACAACCCACTATAAGAAAGTGTAGAAAATGTATCTTGTTGTATCGAAAGAAAGAAAGAAAGAAAGAAAGAAAGAAAGAAAGAAAGAAAGAAAGAGAAATAAACATTATTTGCAAGGAAAAAAAATTGTCAAGGTATAGCAGTGCTCACAGACACTTCAATTCCAGAAAGTGAGGAATAGCAAATATTTCTCAAGTTCTGTTTAAATAACGTAGTAGCGGAATAAGCAGTTCATCCAACTGGCTTTGAATTGCTCCAGAGACCACAAAATCCAGCAGGCAGAGGACTTTTCCAAAGCTAGGAATAACCTGATCCAGCACTTCCAGAAGGAAATTAACCTAACTTGGGTAAATAAAGCCATAACTAAAATGCTGGGCCTCATACTAGCAGAAAGACTGGATGTGTCATGTGTGATTGAGCCCTAGCTTGACTTCCACTACTGACAAATGTTTTTCTCTCTGCTGTGTTTTACAACAGACTATGTCTGTGCTTTCACAATGACCCATACTGATATTAATTCCATTCCTCTAACTGAAAGAAGTTGGTTATATTTATGCTAGTAAATTAACTAGAAACAGGACTTAGGCCCAGCTTCAGTCATTTATTGGATAACTGTTACAGTGTCATTGGTTCAGTTTTGGCCTTAGTCAAACAACAGCCAACTCTAAAGCATTTCCTAGGGAAGAAATCTGGAGCTAGCACAATCCAGGAACCTTTCCCAACAGTTTATAAACTGCACAGACTGTGATTTGGAAGCCAAAACAGTTTAATAATATGGATGTGAGCCTCTGTATGCCATTTGGTCTCCAGCCTAAGGAATGATCCAGCTGTTTTACTTGTACAGATATAGCCAAAAAGTCTAGATTTTCCTCCTATCAAACAGGGATAACTTTCTTGTCATAAACCTATATTGTCTCAGTTTTTGGAGCTCCAGATCTTGACACTTAAAAAGGTACATTTTGGAGTTCTAGGGTCTGAGGTTTTTCCTTTCTTTGTGGATGACACAGAGAGAGTTCATATAGGCAAAAATGATGGCTTCCCCGTGTTTGCCTCGTCACTAAAGATAAGCTTAATATTGCTGGAAAAGCAGAACCAAGAACAATTCCTGAGCTAAGGACACCACAGATTTGCCCATTGGAGATGATGGGCAATTTTATCAACATGCAAGAAATAATATTTTTTTTTCCTCAAAGAGGTTACAATCCATAAGACAGGACATTGGGAGTAAGATAAGCAAACAGATATAAGGAAAGTAATGACTCAAATGAAGTTACTTTTAAATAATGTAATAGCCAAAAAGTCTCTCTTTCTCTGGACTGGTTTACTTCTGAAGATAGCAAAACAGAAGGGGCTACTTGCCCATTTTTCAATGGCAATTGAACTGAACATACAGAAATACCGAGAAATGCAGCATATCTCTAGGACAAGAATTCACTATCACACAATTATTTTTCATTTCTTGATTCAATATCTACATCTTCTAAGTTGCAAAAGAATGAGAGAGCTTTGAATATTTTATACATATACAACATGACTGTTATTCCCTGTTGCACTGACTACAAATTAGTGTAAACTGATAATTTTGCAACTAATCTTCCAAAATCTGGCACAGAGAACAGTATTTGGAATAAAATACTTCCTGCAGCCCAAGCTATTATCCAAGAAGAATCCCCAGAACAGTCTTGAATGAATGAAACTGATTTTTTTGATTAGGGAGAGGAAAGATGTGAAGGAAAAGGAATTGTAAGATATGCCAAGGAAGGAAATAAAACTCTCCCAAACTTGTAAGGCCTAGATTTGAGGTTGTTGAAGGGCACTGGGAGAAGTATAAAAGATTGTCTGAAATTTAGTGAACCAAGGGTCATTAGCAAAGAAAATTCTGGGAATCTGGCTGTTCTAGCACAAGAATCCAAATGGGGCTAATAAGGAAATAGACTGAGGCATGTGGCAGAACTCAGCAGGTTAACAAAAGTCAACGGAGAATTTTCAGTGGACCTAGTGGATCAGAAAAGAGGTTAAGGGCTATAGGCAGCTCATTATGTTTTGAAATTTAAATGCTACTGAAGTATAAGACCATATTTAGACACATAATAATAGCATTTATTATTCCAAACCTGGTATAAGAAAAAGATTCCACTGAGTGATGAACCACACATATAAAAACACATTTTAACACAATTTGAGCAGGCAAACATGTGGCCAAGGGTGGACTTCTACAACAGAGGCATCTCCATGTGAACTAGGTGCTCAAAGCTCTGTTTGGAGTGAGTCGAGGAAAACAAAGGCAAACGTGGATGATCATCTCCTTAGGAAATAAGTAAAACTGGTCCATTAAATTGCAATCTAAATATTTCTGCCAGTTAACTCTCAAAAGAGTCAAGGGTGATGGGCCAAATATATGCCAACACCACGTATGTCTGTATGTGATTAGCTATGTCTCAGATTTACAGATTAATTTCAGATTGGGACTTTAGATGGAGTATTGCAAAATGGACACAGTGCAACTCTGCCTTTTCTGCCTGTCATCCTAACTCTTATCCAGTATTCCTGAAATGAAATCTGCACCAAACACTTCCTTAAAAGTAAGCATACATAAACTTAATCTCTCACATTGCTTTTTATAATTCCAGCTCTGTGAAAATACATATAAAAGCTCTTTTTTTTTTTTTTTTAGCTTTTTTTTAGCTCTGGACGACTAAACAAACATTCCCTATATATTGAAGAGAACTATTTAAGAAGACAGCTCTAATTAAACTCAAGAGACATACAAACACATTTCTATTGAAGAACACTAATTAATATTCTTAATGGTTCTCTGATAGTTCTTTACATAACAACAAAAAAATACTGCTTTTACCATTATTGTTAATGAGATTTTACTAATGTTCTTCTTATCATCTGTACATCAGTAAAATTGCAACATTATTATCCTTCAAATAGCAGGGTATTTTTTACTGAGATTTAATAGTACGTTTTTTCAGAGAATTGTCAGATTCTGCTAAAGAACTGCAAAACCCCAGACAAGATATTTGTCACAATACCAATTATATTTACTTCACTATACAGAAAAAAAATGCAAAAAGAACCCAAAAAACTAGCCAGCCAGCTGAAGCACTTTTAAAATATTCTTCTTGTACACTACTTTTGAGATTTTAAGCTATTCTAAGCTTCAGAACTTGAACTCTAACACAACCTCCAACTTCGGTTACAGTTCAAATGCATTCTCAGCTAAATAATAGAAAGCTCCCATTTTGTCTGGATTATAAGGCTATACATTGGGATATCCAAACAGACTGGGAAGCTGGAGAAATGTATGCTTTTTATGTTTGTCTCCAATTTGCTAGTTCTAGCCACACGGAGGACTGACAAGTGATTTTCCCAGTAGTCAGCATGAACTGAGTCAGGACAACCGGAGAATTAGTCTATCTTGTCTAATACTGGTTTCTCCAAGCCAGAAATTAATTTTCATTCTTTGGTCTATATTTGCACATACTAACGGAATGCAGATTAAAGACACAATATCGGTATTATTCCCATTCCAGCAGGGGATGGATTCTGTTAAGTGTCACTAAGTTTAGTCCAAATTGTCCAGATGGCAACAAAGAATGGAGTGGAGAGAAAAACAATTAGTTAAATATCCACACACTAACACCATAGGCAGATGTACCAGAGGTGCATTCCAGTATGTCCTTTCATATGACTGTTTAGGAGAATCTGCCACTTTCTGCAGATCAGAAGGCTCTGAGTAAGAGCTATTTGGAATACCATGTGACTGAACATATTTAATTCTTGAGAAAATGCCAGAATATTTATGAAAATTGACAAATCCTCAGCAAACATTTCATTTCATGCTATACTTCATTTCATTTACTTCAGTGAGTCTCATGCATATGACATTACTATACATATGAAAAGCAGCTTTCATTTAAGAGTCTTTTATTTACAGGCTAATGCTTTTATCAGCTTTCATTTACAAAAGCTCTGGCCTGTCTCTCTGTGTGCCTTTGTTAGATCAAGAGAACAACAATATTGAAGGATGCCTTTTTGGTTTCTCAAGCAGAGTGACAAAATACATGATTCCTGGCCCTATAGCTGACACTCAGCAGTACAGTGCTGAAGGTCCAGACTGCCACAACTCATGCTATGGTAGATGCAAGCTAAAATAACTCTCAATGCACACTATTTGCAGGAACTGAGATATGCAGTGAGGATGTATATGAATGTTTCACTCCAAGGCAAACATCAGTTTAAATATAGAAAGGTGTTAACATACCAAAGCACTAGGTTTAGTTGGCCAGATTGAAAAAGAGTTAACTCATCACCTCTCTTCACAGAATCACAGAATGTTTAAGGTTGGAAGGAATCTCTGGAGATCATCTAGTCCAACCCTGCCTGCACAAGCAGAGTCACCTAGAGCACATTGCACAGGATTGCACTCAGGTGGAATTCAAACATCTCCAGAGAGGGAGACTACACAACCTCTTGGGCAGCCTGTTCCATTTCTCTGTCACTCTCATAGTCAAGAAGCTTCTTCTCAAATTCAGGCAGCAATTCCTGTGCTTCAGTTTGTGGCTGTTGCCTCTTATCATATCATTGATGACTGCTGAAAAGAGTCTAGACCACCACTGAAAAGAGTGTGTACTCATCCTCTCGACATCCTCCTTTAAGGTATTTATATACATTGATCAGATCATCTTTCCACCTTCTCTTCTTTAGGTCCAGATCTTGCAGCCTTTCCTCACAGGACAGATGTTCTTCTCCCCTGATCATCTTTGTAGCCCTATGGTGAAGTCTCTTCAATGCCTCTATGTCCCTGCTGTACTGGGCAGCTCAGAACTGGACACAGTACTCCAGATGAGGCCTTACCAGGGCTGAGTAGTGAATCATCTCCCTCGACCTGCTGGCAACACTCTTCTTAATACACCCTAGACTACTATTAATTGTACAAGGTAAAAACTATGAAGAACCTGGCCATGAAGTAGATCCAGAATGTTGCAATCTCTTCTGCACAGAGGAAGGAGCAGTTCTGTGAGCACAGCAATCAAGGAAATCTGGACCTAATGTTATCTCCCAGGATTACTTGACATGAATTCCTGAGGAACAGGTTCTGAATTTTTTACTGTACAGTATAGAAGATAGATTGAATAGGACAGGGAAGAATTCTTCTGTCCTTAATGTAGATGCTTACAGTGTAGAGGCTTATAGCTGAGCTAGGCATCCTATCCATCACTCTTGTAAGAGAGAGGAATAGTGCTTGGAAATCTACCTCATCCAAATCTACCTCCTTGCTACATCTCCTTCAGCATGAGAAGAAATGCAGTTGTTTTGACTGATCATTGCTGATCATAAGAGACCACAGATTCGTACAGATGGTGATACCTACAGATGATGACACTAAAGTTTAATCAGACAGGCTCCAGACAGAAAGACAGTTTAGTCACACGATGAGGACTCATAGAGAAAAGGTTTTTTAAAGTTAGAGAGGGAAGCTGTATAGGATCAGATAATAGACATCGACCCAGAAACTAGCAAAAAGCACAGTGTGAGCCAAATCTGACCAGTATTGATGTTTGGGGGGTGAAAAAAGAGAGAGAAAAAAAAAAAAAGTACAGATGTTTCCCTATCTACTGTGCTATTCAATTTTGTGAGCTTTTTTCTTCCATTTGGAAAAGCCAGAAGCAGAAATGAAACAATTCCAGGCATAAAACTGTTCTTGGCAGATTGAAAACTGAATCCTGCACATCCAGGAGGATAAATCCTTTAAACATAATGGTAATTTTTACCAACGCAGTACCCATGTGAAACTCCCAAAGAAGGAGACTACCCTGAGTGTAAATCATGTATAAAGCTATGAAATTAGAACATCAGAGTTTGGACAAGGAGATCTGGGAGAGGCTTTATATTTCCAAGAATTTATTCAATCAGGGCTCTGAACTTTGGATGGTCTCAGTTTGGATGGAATGATTTGACCTCTCTTCTATCATCAGCTTCATTTCTGAATCATCTGTTCAATCTGGAGGCAATTGTTAATTTGTTTGGAGAGCTATATAAAGACAAATGTTAATATCACTTACTGTTCATTTTCATAATATAGTTTTCCAATGGCCCAGGCAATGATGATTGGGCAAGGAATACCTGCAACAACAGAAAAACATTAGGTGTTATCCACAGCTGAGGTATATATGGAAGAAACAGATGTAGAAAAGCATTTATATAAAGATAGGAGAGTCTTGGTTAGTGGACTGAAAGATTTTAAATACAGCTGGTCATATTTTAACTGATATATCTGATATGCTGCAATTACTAAAATCTATGTATAAAAAAATCACCCCAACAAGGAGAAAACTTTTATTACCAGTAAGAAAAGTGAATACATTTCTTAGCAAACACACACATACGTGCATTTATTTCCATATAAGCAATTAGAACTATTTTGATGACTTACAGCAAATTTCCATCCCATCTCATTTTTTTCTGTAGTTATTATAGCAAAATCTTAAAGACTGTGTTTGTAGATGTTTTTATCTCCTAGTCTGTAAGAAGCTTGTAAATATTTTAGGCTCTTTGGATGGAACTCATTTTCAACATTTTATTGGGAACTTCTGTACTTGAATATTCCCTGTGAAACAGGATGATGGGAAAGAATCTCTTTGTTGCTATATCTGCATTCGTTTCTCTTGTGCCATCTCTACACCATATAGCTTCCTATCTTTTTTTTTTCTTTTATGTTATTCTGCTTACTAAGATAGGCAGTATCACTGCAGTAGATGAGGTATATATGTACACTTAATGAGACTGAAGTGCCACCTCCTCTGCTTTTCATTTCTATTATTATATCAATCTAAATTGTTATTTCAATCTCATGTCCAGAGCTTTGACCTTGCTCTGCTAGGCCTTCGGAGTCCATCTGGGTTCCAGGGGAAGAGCTTCTTGCTGGAGTAGGAAATTGGAGGTGAGCAAAAGTCAAGAAAGCTGATCTTCCAGCACAAATCTGTTGCAGAAACAACAACTTTTTCACCCATGCATCCCCAGGTGAAGTCTGGATTTACGCCAGAGTTTGAAAAGGAGAGTTTCCTGATTGCATTTCCCCTTAATCTTTCAGGCAAAAAACAAACAGCAAAATAAGCATCTCCAGCTCCAACCCTCACTGCAACTCCCAGATTCAGGTACCTCTGAGATCATTACTGCTCTAAGGCTAACCATATTCTGCATATAGAACTCCTGCATCTGTAAGCAGAGACCTAGAGGCCACTGAGTGAGAGAGAAATGTCAGGACACTAGTTGAGTAAGGAGTTTGAGAGAGCAATGTGAACAGTTGATTTTCGAGCTTGGTGATGAAATTGAAAAAATTTGAAAATAATACATTGCCCACATATACATTTTTCTACTGTAATAACTCCACTTTCCTCCTATTCCATATTGGATTGAATGACATATTCTGTTTTTAAAGCATTTTCTGCCTTTGAGAGTGAAACAGGATTGCCGAGTGGTCTGTGTTGGAGATGGTCTAATCCGACTCCCTGTTCGAAGGGAGCGTGCCCTCTTTAAGGCAGGTTGCTCAGGCCTTTGCCCAGTTGAGGTTTGAATATCATGAATATGAGGAGGGAGGCTTGATGCACCTTCTGGGTACCCTGTTGCAAGAGGCGACCACCATCACCGTAAGCAAGTTGTATCCTATGTTTAAATGTGACTAGCAGCATTTCAGTTTGTGCCCATTGCCCTGTGTCCCTTTGCTGGACACTGCTGAGGAGGGTGGTCGTTCTTTATGTCCTCACGCTAAGAGCTATTTGTATACACAAGTGAGACCCCCGTGAGCCTGCTCCTTTTCAGTCCGAGCAGCCCCAGCTCCTCTCCTCCATGCGAGGTGCTCCAGTGCCTTCGCGGTCCTCGTGGCCTGTTGCAGGACTCGGTGCAGGGTGTCCGTGCCCCTCTCTGCCCTGCGCTGGGGCTGTGCTGCGTAGCCCTGAGCGGAGGGGAAGAGCCGTCTCCCAGGACCTGCTGGTAGCGCTCTTCCTGGTGGAGCTGGGAGGCTGCTCGCCCTCCCTGCGCCTCTGCCGCCAGCGCCCTCGGGCCTTTCCTGCGGAGCCGCCCGCCTGCGCTGCCGCGGGGGTATTGCCCCCAGGAGCAGGGCTTGGCCTTTCCCTCCGAGCTTTGTGAGGTTCTCTTGGCCCATTTCTCCATCCTCCAGGCTATTCGCAAAGGCTCTAGGCAGCCCTGGCCCCAGCGCTGATCCCCGCGGTCACCGCTGGTCCCTGGGCTCAGCGCATGGCCCTGGAGCCAGGCACTTGAGCCGGGCCCTGTCACCCTCCGCTTCCCTAGCCCTCACCGCGTCGCTTTGCTGGTGAGGGTGTCATGGGACACTGTTTGAAATATGCGCAGCCAGGTGCGCATTAGTGACACGAAAGTTATCTTAAACGTTATTTATATGGTTGCTTTGGAAATTCACAGAAAAGGGGAATGCTTTCCCAGGGTTTTTGAATGCATCCATTACTGCATGGTGAAGGTCCAGTTCCAGCAGTGTTGATGATTTGTTGTTGTTGTTGTTATTTGGTGTTTTTTTTTTTTTTTTTATGAAAATAACTCTGCAGACCTAAAACATGCTCCTTTCGGATGCGATCACAAAATCTAAACTGCGTTTAAATTGTTAGTTAATAAGGCACAGTGATTTATGCAAAAATGCCTTCTAATTCCCATAAGAAATTGCCCATATAATTTGCTCTGGAAGGGCAATTATCTTTTGTATTATCCATAACTCACGAGCTGTGATGGTAGTGGCAGTGAGTTATTGTGGTCTTTCCTGTGTGGAATGGACCTTAATAACTCTATCACACCAAAGATGTTTTAAAGTTATGGATTGTATGAAAGGAAGATAATAACTCTTCTTGATGAGAATAATCTATATTTCTGTCTGTAAGCGCTCAGTAATTCACAGCAGTGGGCAGCAAGTGATCTCTTCTTTTGCTGTGCAGTGGGGGGAAAATATCAGAAGAGCACCTCCTCAGAATATAAACTTCATACTTGCCTATGCTTATGATTGAAATTGTTTCATTTCTGAAATCGGTCTATTTATTATTTAAGTATTTTATGGTTTAGCATAATTCCTGGAGACAGAAGGATGTCTTGAGATAGTTCTCACTCTGCATATTTGAAAATGAATAAAACGTAATGCCTTTAACAGATTTGCAAAACTAACTCTTAAATGAACTGGATCAGTTTTTATATTCTACCTAATATGACAGTGCCTTTTTTTGTAGTTGTGGTTCTTTTTTATAGATAGACTTATTTTGAATTTTATTTAAATAAACTCTTAACATTTTCAAGTAAGATTTACTTATATATTTTAATAACTGAATCAGCTATTTGTGAAATAATATAACTAACTGGTGTCCCAAACATATGGATAGACAAATACACTGAATATCTAATCATAGTTTTTAGTAAGAATATGAATCTTAATGAGCTTGTGAAAGGAAAAAAAAATATTTTGGCAACAGGCTTTTCTCATCTGTTTTTGCTTC
Organism: Rhynchotus rufescens; assembly: GCA_032273925.1. Classification (NCBI taxonomy): domain Eukaryota; kingdom Metazoa; phylum Chordata; class Aves; order Tinamiformes; family Tinamidae; genus Rhynchotus; species Rhynchotus rufescens. The sequence continues at coordinate 20,073 of JAVCKT010005796.1, read as the reverse complement.
TTTTTTTAATCTTAAAATGTAAGCAGGAGCTTATGACTGCAATATGCATAAATAGCATGCTCGATTGCTAATAATTATACATGTGCAAGGTGTACAGCTTGCCTAGGCTTTAAATGAGCGTGCAGGCTGAGGTAATTGGGGCTGCTCACGGTTGCTAGCAGAATACTTGAGGAGTACTCTGCGTGTTCCTACAGCACCTGCCTTGCCTCTTCCTATCTCCAACCTGAAGCAGAAGTAATCATGAGCAGATGCTGTGAAGTTGAGCGTGTTGCACTGAAGTTTTCCCACTTTCCATTTTGAGTTAATATAATAATAATAATAATAATAATAATAAAGCAGAAGCATCGTATTAGTCCGCATAAGTTTTGGTTCCTATCCTGCTCTCTTAGCCTGAGAAATTTGACACTAGCTTTTTCTTTATATATAATATATAAAAAAGTTGTGTTCTTTATATATAAAGAACACTCCATGGTATATGTAGAGTGGCTGTTGCTTCTTTCTGGCTACTTTTCTGTAACATAATCTGTTTCAGCTTCAGAGGTGGTTTTTGAGATTCCTTCCTCTTCTTACATGATCTTCAAAACATAGCTCTTGATTGGCAAGATAAGACTTCAAACACTAGTCTGTGTCATGTGATAGTTTGTGTTTTTTCTTGAGGCTGTACGAGGCTAATTAGAAAAGATAATAATAGGTAACGTGACAGTACATTATTGTATCAAGTCGCGTGCTCTTGCTGCACTAATGATGTGCCTCAGTGCACAGGTCTTCTGGTGATAAATTCACTCCTTCCACCTGCTATAGTTTGCTTTTGAGTGTAATTGGAATGGGAACGGTTGTGTATTTATTGCTCAGCTGTATTCTTATGGGTATGATCTAAACTAGGAACATGTTAAGGAGCTGGGAATGGCTTTTGGCTGTGTGAAACACAGGAGCAGAAGTGATCTATTTTGGAGAAAATATTTTAAAGTGCTGTCTGTACTTAGCATCAGACCACTGCTTGGTCATGAAGAGGATCTCTGGTTCGTGAGAAGTATCTTCTGGTTCTTTGGTCATCCCAAAGCTATGCTCTGAGGTTTGTCTTTTATTTATTTCCAAACAGTAAGAACAGGATAAATAGCTTCTTGCATCAGGTTTGCATACCGTTTGCATGATAAAGTACTAGCAAAATTACTGGTATACACTGTGGATTCGCTGTGGTACTGTTTTATTCTTATTGTATTTTACAGTGTAAAGCTTTGTGAGGATACTTCAAAATTTACCTTCTATTTGTTACTTTTCCTTAAGGGTCTAAATAAGTATTTCTATGTAATTAATCGTTTACTAGAAAATAGCCTTGTAATTTATTTGTCTTTTTACAGCATAAACTGGTCAGCTATGCAACACTTGCTTACTTGCTGAGGTGACCCTACAGGTGCACTGTAGATAGAAAAATCAGTGTAAAGCTAATATTGGGTTAAAATGTTTATGAGAACTTGTTTAAACAAGTGTGCCCTATGAGAAGTGCATGCCATTCAGTCTGTTTTATACAAATTATTATTGAATATAGTAGTTACAAATCCATATGCCATATTTAGTTAGAATATTTAGAATTAGAATATTTAGTTTATTTCAGCGTATTTGTTTGTGGGGTTATTTTTTTTGTTGGTTATTTTTTTTCCTGCTAAGATTCATTTATCTTCAAAATGGCCCAGCTCTTGATGCAGAAACTGTAGCTAGGAAACAGATGGAACAAACATAATATCTCTGTCTTTGTAGGGGAAAGATGTCAACTTTCATTACAAGTACCTATTATTATCTATGATGGGTAAATAGTGGAAAACTACAATAGGAAAAATGTCAATAGTGGAAAACTAAAATAGGAGAAATGACTTTGCTAATGTAAAATGGTGACGCTGTTGATGCATCTCAAAGGTGATGGAAGATGGAGCCTCCGGACAGCTTAGCAACACTAAGCAAGTGCTCCGAAATGTGCGCTGGTGCCCGGCGGCTGAGAAGAATCTCTGTCAGGATTTTTAGTGCTCAAAGTGCCTTGTGCCCGTGGAAGACCCCTATAGGGGAGGTAGATGCCTTCTAGTGTGTTTAGTGGTGGAGCTCAGTAAAATTAAACCAAAATTCTTGTCTAGGTCAGCTGTATTCCACTGATTTTCCACCTGTTCAGCAGGTCTACCTGCTGGCCCGTAGCTGCTAGTGCTTCATAGCCTCTTGGGCCTTCCTCAAGGTGCTGCCTTTGCTTTTTCTCGGTCCTGCATGACAACCAGGGCTAAACCACTGAGGTGGTCTTGAAGCTTTTAAAATGAGCCCATGTTAGAAAGCAAGCTCTAACAAAGTGTTAGCGTCAATAAATAAAAAAGCTTCAGCATCTGCTAATAGGGATTTTCTATCTGAAACACAAAAGCACCATCTAATAAAATACTCAAGATGACTTGTATAAAATATAACTTGTGTAAAATATTGTGTGTGTTGTAGTTTCCTGTAGTTTCCTAACATCAAGCTAAAGGGTCTGCTGAAAATAATAGGCAAACAAAAGGGATTAATGGTTTAATTAACCCCAAGCCTAACTCTTTTTGTTTGCCTAAGTGCAGTTTCCTGTCATCTTGAGGCAATTTGCAGGTTTTTTCACTTACAAATAGTGTTCTCGAAATATTTGGTTACTCTGTTTGACCTCTTTTATGCACATTCTGTTTTGACTGCTTATTTAGCAGCTGTATTTGTACTTACGTACGTATTCATGTATTGAAAATGGCTTCAAAATGGACTAAAAGGTTTATCTTATTAGGCATCTCTTAGAGTTTCTCTTCACTATTGGTATATATGTTTGTAGCAGCTTTAGCTATAAGATGCTGCCCGTAGTTACTCAGATGAGTTGCTAAACTTGGACAAATATCCACCTTTAAAGCACTGTTGTCCTTCAGGTTGTTGAAGCTGTTGAGATCTTTCTGGCGAGAGCTCCATGGGCCCTGCGGCTGCTGGCGAAGCTGCCTGTGTCCTGTCCCTGCGGCTCCGGGTCCTCATTCCTTCCGTAGCTCATGGCCAACCTGTCCTTTCCCATGGCTTGTTCCCATCTGTCCCATTTAACCAGTCCTGACGTCTCATTTCTTCAGCCCATCAGCTATTGATGTTGTGTCCCCAAGCACCACTTCTCCTGGTCAGACTGTTCTCCCATCCTAATTCAAATTTGGGCATTTCACCTGCATTACTCTGGCCAAGACTTTACCTATTACAGTTTTTCCTGCTTCAGTTCAGATAGCTGGGTCTGGAACCTGAACCTGTCTCTTCAGAGCCTTTTACCTCAATCAAATCAAATGTATTTGATTTTCTGGTGGAAGGAAGAAGTGCTAGAGAGACAGCGCTGTGTCGGTCCTCGAGTGTGGGCAGGCTGGAGCTGCGGTGGCTGATGCCCTGGCTGCCCCGATGCCTTTCAAGGAGTTGCCTATCGGTAAAGAATATTGCCCGGGGCTGGTGACATTGCTTTACTGCTGTGCTGAGAGCCCTTCTTTTTTCTTTCTTTCTTGCAATGTATAAGAACAACTCTCAGCCTGATAGTTATATTTTCAAAATATTAACTGGGGACACTTGTTTACTTTGAAATTGGCTTTCGGAATTGGGCTGTTTTTCTGTAGCTTTGTTGTGGTTTTTTATTCCGTTTATAATTCATGAGTTTTCTGCCCTCTTTTACATTTGATTTACTCTTATCTTGTAGTATTTTCATTTAATGCTAAGCATTTTTTCATTAAGCAACTGAATTAGGGAATTCAACACTGAAATATTGCTTTAGTTGAAACTTGGAAGCCCTTAGAGAACTGTGCACTCTTTATTTAGACGGACTTGAACTTTCAAATTTTTGATCTTATTAGATGTATTTGGGAGTGAGTTTCTTTCCAAAGGCTGGAATATGTTTACCAGTGATAGCGACATTTATTTTCTCGGTCAGCGCTGAGAAGGTGTTTGTATAAGGCTCTGTCTCTATAGTTACTGTGTGGTGTGTGTGTGTGTGTGTGTGTGTGTGCGTGTGCGCTTGTTTTAATTTTTTTTTTCTTTTTCTTTCCTGTAGGCATTAAAATACTTTCTTGGAGGATCTTCTAATTATGAAGGTGTCCCTCTGTGTCTTATTTCATCTTTTTCCTTTATCCTTGTCAAGTCAGCTTGACTCAAATACCAACAAGTTCTTTAGGGAGAAAGGTATTGAATTAATGTGTGTGTATACATTAATACAATATGTATATATCAATATGTATATATATGTATATATATATGTATATATACAATATGTATATTACTTTTTTCAAGTAATATTCAGTTGTGACCAAGTACCTACTGAATCATTGTGCTTGTAACTCATCTTTAAGGTAAGGTCTTTGCCATCTAGCTATGCAATCTTTGGGATATGAGTTTTGTTTGAGGTTGGTTGTTAGTTTATCTATTGATGTATAAAATAGGAAGTTCTCCAGGACAGGAATTTGTCACCTACACCCTTGATTCGCACTGCAGGTTGTAGTTCCACTTTGAGATGTGTCGATCCAGGCACTTCTAAAGCCGGCCTGCATTTTACTACTTCTGTTACTACTGCAGCAAAATCCAAGTCCGTGAGCCCATGAACGGTTCTGTCTGTCACCTACCATGGGCACAGATTGTCTGGGTGTTTTGGGGTTTTTTTTGTTTTTTTAAAATTTCTGTGGACTGTCATTTAAACTTCAACATGTGGCATTAAAACATGATGATGGGTTATCCATTTTATTCACATGTGGTGTGTGTGCTGGTTTGGGCACAGAACAGGTCAGTGCTTCCTGATGGGGTTTGCCCGCGCACATCCTGTAGCTGAAAATACCAGCTGAAAGAAAACTGATGGCTCTTATCTTCCATATGTTTCCCTCCCATTTTGCAGTATAGGAGGAGGCCAGGAGGCTGGTGCCAGCAGGACCCAGGGGTTAATGATTTGCCGGCCTGTGGGGCGTTCAGTGCAATCGTGGAACGGGCTTGTTTGCGTTGGCGGTGACGCCGCTGCTGCCGGCCGGGCCTCCCTCCTTCCCCGGCTGAGGGAGCCCCTCTGCTCGCCGCTGCCCCTCCGTCTGGCCGGGCTCCTGCCATGCAAGGAGGTGCTGTTAAGAGAAATGGGATATTCAGGCCAAGGCACGTGTCCTAGGCGGGTGAACAGGCAGTTATTTCTATGCCTGCAGCTCGTGTCAGCTGCGTATTTTTTGCCCAGATAACTGAGTTGCTGCTTGCCAACCCTTCAGTCTCAATGTGAACGCTGTGTGCGTGTACTTGGAGGGTGTCCTCTGAGCCCAATTACAGCAAATACCGTTCTGCTCTGGATTTTTATCTTTGACTTTAACGTAGCTCCCCCGAAAGGGGCAATAACACTGACTCTGGAAAGGAGCAAACGAGATCTCATCTGGAAGCAATTTGAGCGCCTTGCGTGTCTGAAAAGTCTGAGGCCATTGCCCTTGCTGTATGACAACCTGTCATGGCCTTTTTTTTCCCCTTGCTCTTAAATTTTGAGGTGTCTGCAGCAGATCCTAGCTGGTCCATCCTTCGCTGAGCGATACCCCAAGTCATTCCCTTCTTTCAGAGGAGATCTAGGGGGAAGAGATTTAATCTAACGGTATCAGACAGGGGTGAGCCTGGGGTGTCCAACTTTGACTAAGGCATTTTTGACTGATTTACAAGCCACAAGAGCACTTGAATAGTGAAGCCTGTCAGGTACCCGTATTGAGAGGAAATAATGTGTTTGCTAGGTAGCAAAGCAAAGCCTTAATAACTGTGTAAAATACAAAGCAGTCGCGCTGCGCGGTGGACATGGAGAGTATGGTGCCCTGAGCAGGTGCGTGCCGTGCTGCTGCACGTTTTCACCTGTATCTAGTTCAGTGTAAGCCTGTTGGTCCTAGGGGGGGTTCTGTCCATGTCAAACTGTCCTTTGATCCCTTTGGCTCTACCAAATGAAACCTTAACGCTCATCTGTGTGTAATGCTGTTTGATGCTCGTGTTGTAGGCTGACAGCAGCACGCGCATAGGTGGAACCCCGGGTTTGGGGGCTCCCTTGAGTCCTGTGTTGACGTGGCAGCATCGGATCCCGAACACAAGTGCCGAGATGCTCCCAGGATGAGGTATTTGGGCGGTGTTGATGAGGAAGAAGCGCCTCAAGCAGCCGCCTCCATTCCCTGACAGGAGGTGAGGGCTATCTGCGCTCGGCGCCAGGGGAGGTGTCAGCAGCGGCCTCACAGCTCCGCCTGACAGGGCTGCTCTCCAACAACACCCAAGTATGATTTGCTGGACGAGATCTGCTCTGCGTCTGGCTCGCTCTGGTGGCCTCCCCTGCCTCGCAGCAGCCTGCGGGCCCTCATGGTGTTCAGAGCTGCAGCCCGGCATGCCCTCCTCATGCTCTGGAGACCTGCTTGCTGCTTCTCCCTGGAACTTGTTTTGACTCTTACAGGGGGCTGCTTGTTTCTGTTTAACCAATGTTAAGGACAGGAGTTGCATATGCTATTGGTGGATCCAGGACTAGGATTATGATTTGTGCCAGGGAGGCTCTCTTGATAGGCTTGCATGCAGACAAGTCCTCAAGCAAAGCACCTTTTTACCTGTTATATTCCTGCTTCTTGATTTCTTGTATGCTCGGGCTTTTCCATTTACTTTTAGGAGAATCTTCCTCCTGATTTTAACTCTTCTGCATGTTGCCAAAGAGCTCCAGTTAGGCAGCAAATCCCCATCAGAAGCAATTTCCTACGTGTTCCGTACTCTGGCACAGAATTATGATTTCACTTTCTTTGTATCTACCTAGCTGCTTATGCACTCGGCCGGGGACACTATAGCAGAACATGACACAGTGACAGTTGGTTGCTCTTTGATTTTTTTTTTCTTTGTATATCCATTTTTCTCTGTTACCGAGGCTTTCTGGGGGTAAATGCTACAGATACAGTTCTTGTGACTGTTTTGTGGCGGTCTCGGCTACAGCTTTGTGCCGTCATGTCATTACTCATGGTTACGTACAAATCCCTTACTTGAATGGCCTAATTCAAGCGTGCCATGTCCTCTTCTAATAAATCGGTCACCGTGAGTCATCTTTCAACAGCAATAAGCCTTTGGACACGCTGTATGTTTGCTCACCTGGAGGCTGGGAACAGGAGGGCGGATTTCTCCCTTCTCCGAGGAGCTCGGCCGGGGCTGAGCTGGCGGAGCAGGGACAGCGCTGCTCATGGGCCCAGGGCCCTGCCTGCCTCCCCCTGGATTCCTGGGGCTCTAATAAAAACTGGAGTCACTTGTAGGTTTGGTAGCCTGGCTCTGGAGAGAAACTTGTCATTTCTTACTTGTAGGAGCAGTGGGTAGTGCTGTCTCAGGCCCTCCGGAGACCTCCACAGAGTGCAAGGAGCAAGTGCTGGGTCTTGGAACGGAAGTGGTGTCAAACTAGGGGTGGGATAGACATGCTCAGTGATTGAGGGATACCCCTATCTGAGGGCAAAGCACTTTTTGTGAAAAGCTGTGTTGTCCTGCCAGGACTAGGACGATGGTGGCTATCTAATAGTTAAGCATACCTAGATACACATCAAGAATGGGGCTTAGAGGAGAAGAACTTGCATTTCTTAATGTCTCTGAGGGGAGCAGTTGGATAGAGCAACACTAGGAATTTTTTAGGTAATGGAAAACTGCGATTCACTTTGGAATTTTTGTCTGAATCACAGAAGTGGAAAACAAAATGAGGCTTGAACTTTAGTTCTCTTGGTATGCGCATTGCTTTGTGTTCTCAAACAATGCAACATGAACTGCTTCCCTCTCCCAAATGTAACTAGATACCGCTGTGTGCACTGGCATTCCCCTTAAGGAAATAATTTCCAATACATAACAAATAATCGTTCCTCCTGTTGGTACATTTCAAGGATCAGTACCTACAAGGGGTGAAATACATGTGGGTGTTGAAGATTAAAGATGTCATATAAATGCAGTACTGCAGAGCTACACTCTTCAGAACTGCATTACTGAGCTTCTCTTGGATTTTTCTTGAAATATGAGTGTATCAGGTCAAGTGCCAAGGTGCACTCTCTTTGTAAATACAATACACCATATCTAGAAACAGTAGTATGGTGTTGTGTCTTTATTTTTTTTTCTTTTTTGTAGCTAGTGTCTGGATATTGCATAAAGCAGGAGTGTTTGGGCAGGAACCTTTCGAAGTAGAATTCTAATTAAAGATGCGTAAGTTTTAGAAAAACGTATGTTATCTTTGAAGTGAAACAGCAGCAGAAAAGCAGTGGGGTGGCTGCAGACAGAACCAGGACACGGTCTGCAGAAATAAAGCAAGCAAGAATGGGAGCTGTGTCATCCTCCTGCTGTTAGGCTGTTCCTGTGGGTGCCCTGCAGGGCTGCCCAGTTCCTGGTGTTCCTGGTGTTCCCGCGTGGGAAGGGGCTTCGCGTGGGCCGGGCGGTGGAGGCAGCGCCGGGCGCGTCACTCCCATCCCATCCCATGTCCCATCCCATCCCACGCGGAGCCCCGCTATCCTGCCTCGCTGTCCCCCGGGTGGCACCGCTGGAGCCCCAGCGCTTGGGGGAACCTCTAGTGCTGGGGAGGAGAGAGAAACCCCTCAGCAGAAGGTAAATGAGCCCGTGCCAAATGAAGCAGGATCATTGTCTTGCTCAAACTATTTCTCTAGTTGAATATTCAGTCAATAATCCCCTATATGCTGTCAGGCAAATAGGAGTTTTTTTCCCCCCATAATACAAATTTATTGCTTCCTGTTTAAACAAATAATTGTCTAATTTTTGTCAATGACATTTTAATTATTTTCCAGTGTTAACATGATGAATATTTTCACTTGAGAAGTTGGTAGGTTTTTATAGGTTTTTGTTTGTTATTGTTTTTTCTTTTTTTCATGTAGCAATGCATTAAATAGCTTTATATTTTAGTATGGGAAAGGATCAAAGGTGCTGAAAATATCTGGATAAACTGTAGCAAGTATTGTGCCCATTCTCCATTTCTTTTAGGGAAACTTGGAAGGGGGAGAGGGATAGAGGTCTGAAGTAAATGGGAGCAGCAACTTGAACTGCCTTTAACACAATAAGAAATTGAGAATATGCTGTTCTGAACCACTGCTGTTTTCATTCTTTGTACTGCCAGAGAAGCGACATTTTTGTTTTATTTTTGGAGGGAGAGGAGAGAATCAAGGAAAAGTAATCTTCAAAGTATGAGTAAGAGCATATGAGGAGACTATCAGATGTCTGCAAAAACAAGTTTGTTTTTATATGCACTGACTGTAACTTTCCAATACTTGACCCTCTGACTTTTTTTTAGCTATGTGCTGCTGTTTTCTGTCATAATTTGCCATTGCTGTTTTAGCACATGATGATGTCCTGACCCTGTGCCTGTCTACAGTCGTAGTCTAAAATTGAAAATAATGCGACTGCTCGATGTTTTTGTTGTTGTTGTTTTATTTTATTCTGGGAACCCATATCTTGTTCAGTGCAAATCAGCCTCTAAGAAGCATGCAAATCTGCCATTAGGTTTATAACTTGACCTAAATTGAGTAGATTTTTGTCCAGACTTCAGAATGAGCAAGTGCTGTTGCCTGACAGCACAAGCTTCCCGTAGCAAATGAAGTTACTGTGCAAGGGATGAACAAGCTGGCTTTTCCTTTTATTTTTCCCTTATAACATTTGAGTGAGCGAGCTTGAGACGGAAGAGGAAGCTGGGGAACTTGCCCCAAAGAAGGGCTATCTCTTGAGATCAGGCTGAAGACACTGAGGCGGTCACTTGATCCCTAAATAGAGGCCCCTCAGGTGACAGAGGGGAGTTATGAGAGGTGTGATGCTGGTTTGTTCTTTAGTATTCTATTCTTCTCTTTCCAAGACCAAAAGAAGGTGGTGGGAAAGGCATTTGGGATAAATGCCACTTGAAAAGCTGTGTGTCATTGAAGACTTGTGAAGGTTTTCTTTTTCATCTTTGTAACTATATTTGTATATTTGCAACCCTGTAAGCGAGGGAGCAACCTGTCACTTCTGCTAGAATAGGCTTTTATGTTTGGCTTCAGGCTGAGTTTTCTTTCTGTTTTAGTGCCAGTTCCCTTGGGGAGGAGGTGGTGGTGGTGGCGGTGTGCACCGTGGTGTCCCCCGCAGCCTGCTTGAGGAAGACGTTTCCCTGCCCTGTGCCGCGGGGAGGCAGGTGCTTGGTCACCAGAGATGCCCAAGTTATTGCCATGTGGCTGGCGAAATGCTGAGGCGGAGCTTTGATGAAGGCAGCTCCTTGTTCAGCGCTGTCAAAGGTGCTGCAGGCTCCTACCTGGCGGCAGGTACCTGCCTTGATACCATCGCTGAGGTCAAAGGGCTAAGTAGCATGAGGGAAAACACAGCCAGAAAAGCAGCAGTGAAACAACTGTGATGCTTATTCATGAAGTGAGAGGACTGGCCCGAAGAAGATCAGGAGAAAAGGAAGGGATTCACATTTGGAAGTAAAAAGGAAAACGTGGAGTTGCGTGTGTGAGATTTCAGAAGGGATCCACACTTCCATGTGGAAAGGAGCTGCCAAGATTTTAAAAACAGATGTGCAAAATTTTGCCTGCAATGTTTGTCATCTTGATTGGCAGCTAATTCTGGAAGCAGAGAGGGAAGATAGGGAGGGATGAATGGACAGACAAATTGAGGTAGACGGACTGTGAGCCTTAATAGCCTTCTCCATCTACCATGTCATGATCAGGACCGTCCGGCTGCTTGCGGAAAAATACGGGTTCTTCTTCCTCAGCACTTGATCCTGTGCTGAACTGAAGCTCTGCTACTCATTTACGCAGCCTTGCTGTGGCAGCTCGTCTAGCTATTCCCAGCTACGGGAATCCTACCTAATAGCCTATGTCCAGGATTGGCGTGTTGGCATTGGCCTCCCATGCAGGAGGTGGTTTACAGTTCCACAGAAAGAAGTGGATGTTTTCACTTGGACAGACTGTGATGTACACGGCAGCTGGGCTGCTGTTATCAGGCTCTGGTGCTCGACACTAAGCAGTGGTGGTGGATGGAGGCGTCAGGCTGCTGGCCATGCACGAGCTTCAGCACGGTGAGTCTGTCTCCCACCTCAAGAAAAAACCCCAGCTCCCGTTGCAGAGCTGCAGTGTGGCTTTGGAGCGGTTTCTTTGCTCCCATCCCTTGCCTGTCTATTTCGTTTTTAGATAGTTTTGTATTGCATGCAAATTGAAGAGGTAATATTCAGGTTTTCAGAAGAGAGCCACAATGAGTTAATAAATCCAAAGGATAGCTGTGTATCTGCCTGCTCATAATATAATATTTACTTGAGCTTTCTCTTTCCTAAGTGCTGTTTTGGCAGGTAGTCACCAAAGCAGAGACGTGCAACTCTTGGATAAGTAAGAGATATCCAAGGACCTGATAGCGTGGCTGGTTATGCTCTGCCCAGCTCCTAGTGTTCGGCTTCAGTTTGTTGTGATCAGTCTGATGACTCTGCACTATAGAATAGGTCTGTATGTAAAGCTCCAATAACTTGGAGAGAAGAGCCTCTTCCCTAATGCAATGATATCGATAGGTGCAAACAGAGCACACCAAATAGGGATGCTTATGAAATTGCTACCTGACAGTATTATTTCTTGACCTGTGACATGTGGCAGAGCTCGCAGATGTCAGGAAGTAGCGGTAATGGATTCGGGCTGCGACACTTGTCACTTCACAAAGTCACGTCGCAATTAATGGATGCAGGATTCATTGAGTCCTTCCTTTCTGCGCGCTGTCGCTCCGGGTGCCTCCGTGACAACCTTCATTTCCTGCATGCCGAGCGGCCGCCGGAGCCTCGGGAAGTTGTTAGAGCAATTAGAGGCTGCTGTCGGAGCACCGACGAGGTTTCCATAGCATCCTGTGCCTACAGCTTTGCTGCTGCTGATGTCAGTGTGCAGGCAAGGGTGCCTCGCAGTGTCTGCATGAGTGTGATCCAGCCCTAGCCCGGCCTCCGGAGCTGCTCCCCGCGTGTTCCCTGGCCTGGAATCAGCTCAGGGATGCGCGAGATGGGAGGGTAAGTGCTGCTTGCCTCGTGCTTAGGCTGTTACCTGGCCTCATGCTGCCAGCGGGCTCCGCTTCTGTGCGTCCCGCGCTGCCCCAAGCGCTAAATACAGCATGAAAGGCTTCATTGCCGCGACTTTGGTGGCTTATGTAAGCTGGACTTAGCCAAGTCTTATCTAGCTAATGGTGGGTAACAGCCACCCCTGCAAACCAAGAATTCCTCAAGTTAAAAACTTCGTTAACGACTCACTCCTACCAATTAAAAGTCACAGAATCACAGAATATTCAAGGCTGGAAGGGACCTCTAGAGATCATCTAGTCCAACCTTCCTGCTCAAGCAGGC
>JAVCKT010005792.1:0-15017 GCA_032273925.1 Rhynchotus rufescens | reverse complement strand
CTGACCCCTGGGGGACACCACTAAGTACAGGCCTCCAGCTGGACTCCGCACCACTGACTACCACTCTCTGCACCCTGTCACTGAGCCAATTCCCAATCCAATTCCTGTTCCTAACGTTGAGTCTGTTCAGCTGTATTTGCCACCTGATGCTCTTCCTTGCTCGTGAGCAGCTAAGGAGAATCACAGAGAAGCTAAGAATAGAAAAAGAAAAGCAAGACAAATTTTATGAATTTGTATGAGTTTTCTTTGTTGAACTGTTTCGATTGATTACAAAATCTGAAGCATCTTTTTCATATAAGAAATTTCAGAATGACTTTTCTTTGCAATATTGAAACATTTAGATGCTTCAGCAGAAAATCCTGTTTATTCAATGTGTTGAAATTTTCTTTAGAGTTGAAAGTAATAACGTTAACTTGCAATGAATGAAATGAACTTTATCAGATTATTTCATATAGAAATATCTCTGTGTTAATACTGATCTTATAAAGTACTTCTATTTCTGGCAAGTTATTCTAAGAAGAGCGACTGTAGTGCAGATGTGTGTGTGTGGCCTGAACTGTGAAGGTGTTTTCTGTAGGGCCTTCCTTTTTAACCTTAGGAATTAAGGTTAAAGGGCCTAAAGGGCTTTCGTTTTTAACCTTAAGAATTAAGTTAGTCTCTCTGTGTCTTAGGTTCCCACCTGTTAAATGGAAATAATATCAGTTCAGATTTTTTTTAGACTGTAAAATATTTAGAAATTACTGTGTTGGAATAGCTCGGATATATATAAAAAATCAGTATATCTGTTTTAAAATATATATGCCATGAAAAAAAGAAGGAAAATCTGCTAACAACTTTGCAATAGGATGATTAATAGTAGAATGTTAATAGATATAGATCCCCCTGGTGCTATATACTGTAATCTTCAAATCAGAATGGTGAATTCAGGTTTAAATCTAACTTGAAAAAACTAATTTTAATTTTTATTGAAAAGTCTGTCTGTGTGTGTATGTCTCTCCATTCAACTTGTGACTTGTAATGTTATTTGGAAATGTGGATTATTATTAGCATGGTTTGAATTACTCTTCCCTAATTAACTTTGCTTAAAATAATCTGAAACTTGTGCTGTTTAATAGCTTCTTTCCTTTGTTTGTTCTTAAGAGTGAATGAAGTGACTGGTTAAGCATTAGTGCTTTGCAAAACTTTTGTCCTAGAACCTGTGAGAATGCGCACGGCGGGCAGTCGTGTCTGCCTGGTGGAGTGAGGAGCTCTGACCTGGCTACGAGAGCGCAGCTCTTATCTGAACTAAGATGCATATCTGCAGGAACCATCAGAAGATGAACAGCAACTGTTTTGCTACCTGTGCTGTCCGCTCTCTGAGGGACAGAAGAAAGGAGCCTTCCAGGCCTGCAGTGCCACAATAGTTGTTGTGTGTCTGTTGTGAATAGACATGCCTCCTCCATCACTAGCCTTGATGGGACCGAGAAGTGTGGAAGCACAGACATCCCACGCTCCTTCCAAATACAGGTTATATCCAAAATGTGCCGAGATGAAAGGAAAAAACACGGACAGTTACTTGCCTATAAGACAAACCTACTATGAGAACAACTCTTCTAAAACGTCAATGTTCTTTTAAGGAAGGCAAATACTAATTTATAGTGTATTTGATTAGTTAACATCTCATTATGTTCTCTGGCCTGTGGGGCCAGTTCACCCCTGTTCCAGCTGACAGAGCCATTCCTCTTGTAGGATATACTTGAAGGGAGCTGCTGCGCAGTGCAAAGATTAACCATGTACCTCATTTTTTTGGCACGTTCTCGACTTTGTACTAAAATGCTGACAAGTCTTGGCTTTTACCCCTGGTGCTTTACACTAGCTCAAGGATCTTTGGGGAAAATAAAGTAATGCCAAATATTTCATAGGCTCAAAAGCTTTCTGCTCTATTCCCTGGCTTGCACAAAGATGTAAGAGGCTGCTCTGCTCTCAAGGTGCTTCTAATGAGTTAGCTGCTCGCATCCCTGATGGGAGCCATCTGTGGAAGGCAGCGTTCAGGTGTGCTTTAATCAACACTCTGCTTGGGGAGGCTGTGGGGATGGGATGATAAAGCACTTTGGCAACACCAACTCTGCTTCCTCTTTAGCCAGCAATGAGCTTATCTTTTTCATAACACCCCCAATAGGCACTTTCTAAATCAAAACCTTGTATGCGGTGAAACTTTCGTGTTTTCTTGTTCTCACATCACCATAGTCTTTTCACCTTGAAGGAGTTAAGAAGTTATCAAGAGTTATAAGTTTATGATGATCTCTGTGATAAGGTGGAAATTGATGTGAATTCACATAGGTTTACCTTTGAGCACTGATTTTTTTAAAGAAATGGATTGCATAAACAGTTGTGAAATTTTAATCTGTTGGCCAAGTCATATGCAGTATACTAAATACTTATTAAGGATAAGCTGTTTCTACTTTTAGGACAAAACATTAAATGGCAGATGCCCCCAATTCTAATACCAGATGCCACTGATGAGAAGGATTTGTGACCTAAATACTTCTAAAGAATTTCTCCCCTAAATATAAATTCACAGTAGCAAGTGGCTTAACTGATCTAGGTAACTGGAGTGGTCCTTTTTATCCCTGTCCGCTCGTGCAAGGACAGGTTGACCTGTTGTTAGTTTGCACGAATTAGCAAATGCCTTGCTCCTTTGAGAGAAAAAAAAAAATTAATAAATACAGGGCCACTCTGTTCTGTGAAGTCAGTTAAAACTCTCATTGATTTCAGTGTGGCCTCCTATAAGCCAATGTTTTTAACTAGGATTTGAAAGTACTATAGGAGGTATATTGTTTCTCTTCCCCAAAGAAGGAATTCTCAGGTTTCTTGGTCAACTTCTTATTGCAGGCACTAATATCTCCAGCGAAAGGGATTGTATCACCACACATGGGTGCAGAGAGATTAGATGTTTTGTGGGGAGGGAGAGGAATGTGGAGAGGGCTCCTTCCAAGCCAACTACGAGCCCTAAACTTGCTACAGCATTAGAGGAGGCTCTTTTGTGCTAGGTCGTGCATAAGGATTCTAGTCACTCACACTGGTGAGGTGACTATATGCTTGTCATTTGGCCATGGCCTTCTATGCTTTAGGAAGGTGTTGCTACTTACCCTCCCAATGTTGGTCTCCCTTGGGTTCTTTAGGTCAGCCAAAGCTGGCTGAACTAGTAACTCCAGCCTGGTAAATATCTACCCATAATATCTTCCCATTCCCACCCATTCAAACCGCAGCTAGCAGGACAAGTTTCCTGTAGTCCTGTAGTCTGCTTTGGGCTGCGTGATTGATTCTCCCTTGTGCAAATGTGGTGTTTTTTGCTGGGTTGGTGTTTGACCAACTCATGACAGATATTGTCCACTCTCACGTTTCATCTTTAGATCTTCTCTTTCCCAGTAATGTCATGTTTGTATCTTAAAAACAAACAAATAAGAAAGTGATGCCTTGCTGCATACTTGGCATAAGTCTGTGTATGTTTTAGGCTAAAATCTACCTCGAATCTTAAATGCTTTTGCCATATTTTCTTTATTTTTCTGCCCATTTTTTTAATTGATTATTTCTGTTGCCTTCTTTCAAGTGTTTTTGTCTTTCCCAGTGATTGTGTTTGTTCTATTGATACTGGCAGACCATTCATTGATGACGGGTAGTAAATGCTTTGCTGGAAATGCTCAGACTTTGCAGATGGTCTGATCTAGAAATATTAAACAGTGATGTTTTGGTTCAAGATTATTTACAGTGCATTTAGACAGATAAAGTCGAAGTTTGATCTATAACTATTCCCTTATTTTTAGTTATTAGTCAGAAATTAATATGGAAAATTGGCTGTAATAGGATGTATATTATTGATATATTGAGCATTGAATCTGAATTTTAGTTGAACAGAGTTGTAGGGTAAGTTCAAAACATGAGTATTTTTTTTTTTTTTTTTTTTTTTTTTTTGAAGAGTATCAATTGTGGAAGATAATCATAATGAAACACTAGTCTTGTAGTAGTCATGCTATCACTAGAATATTCTGTCATGCTATCACTAGAATATTGTTTAAGAATATTCTGTATACTTAAATTATGTGGTATTTGAACTTTTCTGTCACATATGTAGATGGTTTTGGGTTATGGATAGGAAAGTAGAGGGAATGCTATTTGGTGAAATTTGAATGGAAACCTGTGCATCTATATCTTGAGAGCAAAGCTAAATTGTTTTCATTAAGACTTTTGAACACAAGAAGGGTAAACAAGCATGGCTGAAGCGAAATCATTTGAAAATGTGTGTTCATTTATGGAAAGTCTTTTCCTCTTTTTTCCTTGCTCTTTTGCCTTGCATGTTCCAAACAAAATGCAGGGCAGTTTGGAGTCAACTACCCCTCTACAGTAGGGAAACTACCCCTCTACAGTAGCGAAAAAAGAAAGTACGTGAAAATGTCAGCAACAAACAGAACACAGTATTTTGGTCTATTAATGGGTTAAATGCACATTTCATTGTCTCTGTAGCTTCTGATGGTACAAATAGAAATAGAAAAGGAACAATAATTTAAAGCTGCAGTAAGCAGCAGAAGTGATTGGAGCTTGTGCTGCAGTTAGCGGTCAATGAAATAACTCTTGTTGTTTGTCTACTGAAATTACAGAGTTCAGTAGGAACTTGGTTGAATTGCCTCCAAAGTTTGTGATCACCATGATGTGAAGAAAAACTTCCTTTGATGCCTGGCTGTGGTAGCAGGACAGCACCTCTTGTAAAATATTCTCTTAAACCGGAGTGCAATTAAATAGATGGGATAAAAAATCTTCTAAGTGATGGCAGAGAAGCACGGGGATTGTTTTGGACCATCAAGAGAAGTTAAAGTTAACTTATTCTCAGTGCATGTTTTGGTAGGGCCAGGTAGGGCCAGGGCAGTGAGATTTTTGGAGAGAGTAAATCTCTGGAAATTTCAAATCAAGATGAAAAATAAGGGGTAGAGATGTTTGATTCCTCTTTTGGATACTCATCAGTGTAAGAAGTTACCAATATGTTTACTAATATTTACCTCTTGTAAATAAAGTGTAAATGAGAGAAATGTGGGGTTTTTTTTGTTTGTTTTTTAAATTAAATATATCCTCTAAAGCCTTGCATTATAGCTTTCAGCTAAGAGATCATTTAGAAAAAGATCTTCCTGGTGCTTGTAAACATAACAACCAGGCAAAACCAAGGGAAAAATATTGGAAACTCACCAGCGTTATTTTGCGTGTGAACAGCACATATCTGTGAAGGGAAGATACCTTGTTGCATACTGTAGTGTGTAGCATTGTGTCCAGTTGCCTGCCCTAGTCTTGGAAAATTTCAGTATTGATTTTTCACACCTCTGGGCATAATTTATATAGGAAAATGGATAAGTAGCCATAAATAAAAGTCAATAATGCATGCATCCTTTAAGAGCATGGCATGCTTTTGTTTCTTTTTGCATATGCAGTCCTTTGTTGTATGACAGAACCGATACAAATAGCTTACATTTATTTTTAGGTACATAAGTGGTACTCTAAGCATTTTAGATAACAGCATTTCATACTGAAACTTACTTTTTGGGGAAAAAATAAATGTTAGGAAAGCAAGTTTATGCAGTTGATTACTTGTACCAATTCTTGTACTTTTAGCAGTTGCTGAAAGTGAGATAGCTGAGAATAGGAGAAACATGGCCAGTTCTGACTACATTTCCAGCTAATCTGAGAGGGTACTGTCAAGGCTACTCTGGTGTAATAGGACGTTTTTCAATAGTGTCAGTTTGGACAAGTGCTGCGGCAGGTGAACAAACACTGATAGGACTGTTTTTGCAGTTGTGTCTGTACATACAGTTACACAAGCACCCCTACTTAAAATAAATATGAAAGATTAAGTGATGTAACAGGGGATTTGAAGACAGCGTTTTTGCTATTACTGCAAATATTCGTGCCTTGAAAGAATGGGAGAGTATCTTTGCCAAAGAATATAGTGGTTAAGCACCGCAGTCAGATGAGTGTCTATTGATTTATGGGCACGTAGTTCCCATTACCACTGTCTAAGTACATGATTTATTGCTTACCTATGTAAGGTACAAGATGTGATTGAATAAGAGCAATGAAGGCTCTTATTCAGTTCATCTCAGTGTAGCAAATGCATTAAAAAAAATACAGTATGATACACTGGCGTTCTTGGTGGAGAACTTAAAATTTCTTTATGTAACTTCTCTCTTTATAAGAACCCTCTTCTTTGCTCCTTTCTATAAACTTGTTTTCCAGTAAGAATAAAGTTTGATTTTATATGTTTGAGGAACACCTCTGCATGCTGGGAACTTTGCTATGAAACTTAATCAAGATATGAGCCAAATCCTTCTAATGAGACTTGCTTCTGTCCTATACAGTATACTTGAGCTGCATGGGATTTGCAGCTTGTGGAAAAGAGTTCACTTTTTCACACATAGAAAATGTGTGAAATCTTCCATCCTTCTCCAGAATGACCACAATACTTGGCTCATATCGCCAGCTCAGGTATGAGATGGTTTCTCTTCAAAGCCAATAAAGGTAGAAATCATCTCAGTGACGGATCAGAGAGATGTGTATATCCTACTGAAATTATCTATTTTTATATACATGTGATGTAATTTGGTTTTATTTTCATGTTGAGTTGGAAATTTCTGAACAAGTTCTTTGACTCCAATATTCATCTGTTCTATAGAAACGTATTTTGTTTTGTTCTCTTGCTATTAGTTATCAAGCTAGAAGTTTGGTTTGGAGTAGGAGAAAGAGTTAAATAATTCTCCCCTCCTGCCCTGCTGTAGAAGCTCGTGTCTGTGCCTTTGCACACAGAAATGACTGAGAAGCTGAGCAGCTGGTCCTCCACAGGCTGCACATGCACCGCCCCTTACGGAAGAATAAACACGGGGAGGCTAAAAACTGCTCTAGGTTATGTGGAATTTAATTGGGTTTCTGAGTTGTCCGTATTACATCTGTTTGCATGGACTGATACCAAAAAATATCCAAATGATTTCAGAATTCTGAAATAGTTTTTTAAAAGAAATTATTTTCATTCAACTCTGAACTCTCAAGCAGGTGATGAAAGTAGAAAATTGGTGAGTTCTATAGAGGTGTTTGTGGTTGTGGTTATGCCTTTGTGGTTGTGGTTATGTTCCTTAAGCAATCGACTGCCTGGGTTGAGATTTACGAATTGTGTCAGATATTAAGACAGTGCAAGGTCCATTTGTCAGTATATGGAGGCCTCAGAGATGGTTTCCTCACTGGTTGAGACAGCTGCAGACTCCAGAGCACCTTTCTGGCTAGTTTGACTGGACCTTCCTTTTAGGAAATCAGGAGTAGCTTCCTCTAAGGAAAGTCATGTTGTCATTTCAGTCTTTGTACTGCAAAGCACGGTGGCAGATGGGTCTTTCATTAAACTAAGCAATTAGAGAATTTATAGGCCATTTTAAAATCTGTGATGTTCCAGATGCTGTAGCATGCAGTGGTTAAAAAGTGTCCCAGCTCTTGATGTTCATGAGCATCAATAATTTTGTACAGAAAATGCAATACAAGCACAAAAGCATGTTTCATAGGTAAATATGGACTGAGATAGACCTAGTAAGTGTATGGGAAGCATAAAAATTAATTTGCTAATTAAAAAAGAAAGTTGCAAATGTTTGATTTTTCCCCTCCCCCTGCCTGCCCTTGTGCCAACTCTGCCTTCCTTCGCGCGGCTGGATGTGCTGCGATAGTCGCTTTAAATCATTTCCTAAATAACTCTGTTGCCATGGCAGCAGCTGCTGCTGCTGATGGCATTTACATGCAGAGCACTCCAGTGAGGAGATTTACACAAAAGTCATGGAAAACGGTCAAGTTTGTCAGCGTTTTCACCATTCACCCACCTAGTGGTCTGTTCTGCAGGGCGCTCTGCTGCTGAACAGGGGATCTGTTACCGCAGGCACAGCTAGAGCTGAGACGGAGGACAGGGGAAGGCCCAAGGTGTCCAGTGTTGGTCTTGGCTTGTTTCTTTGACCCTTGCAGGATCTTGTTTCCTCCTTTACAGCAGCAAGACCTTCCCAGTTTGGTCTTTCTCCTGAGCAGCAGTTACAGGCTGTGTCATTCTGTGGTTCTGCTTAGAGAACAGAGCTGAGCTGTTTTGAAACATAGCTTCTCTTTTACGATGTGAAGACCATCCTACTATGCTAAATTAAAAAGATATTTTAACATTACTTTTGAAAACACTGCAGGGCTCCTAGTCTCATACCCTGAGACCGACTAGCTGGAGAGAAGTTCAAACATTGTTAATTGGCTTGACTCCTAGCAGCGTTTTCACGTACAGACTGAAGGGACTATGACTGACCAAAAGGTGGCTGATGTTTTCCCCTCTTTCTGCTGAAACATTGTGATGAGTTTATATTTTTTTCCTGACTTGTAATAGTCAGTTTTGTAACTCTGGAAACAATTCTGGTCTCTGGAAAAAAAACCCACGAACTCTTGTACATCAACCATTGAATGACCATGATGAAATGGAAAAAAACCTAGAATGGATATGAAGTGGCATACAAATTAAGGGCTCGTGCCATCCTTAACAGTTGACATTTAGTTGTCCTCTTTGAGACATTTTTTAGTTCAATCTTTAAGACTTAGAGCCAGTAAATGATTTAACCTTGCCACATGCCTCATACTGTGGGCAAGAAGCAGTGGAGGTGAATCTTTCAAGACTCTTCTGCACCCTAAACCAGAGCAGAGAAGAAAGCTGAGGTGTTTCCATCTTCTTCCAGTAACGAGAAGCTCCTCCCGTTCTCCTCTCCTATTGAGGCAGGGTTGTTCATTGTGATTGCTTGAGTCAGATGGGGCCGGCTGCAGATGAGAAGCAGCTTTCTATATTTTCTATAAAAGCCTCATCCCAAAGAATGGGCTCCAGGAGAGTAGAAGTCGTGCAACACAGGCCAAGACGTATTCACACTGTGATGTTGCTTGAGCTACAAAAAACAAACCAACAGAGAGAACAGCTGATAAAGATTCCAGGATGTATTAATCTAAATTCTCAACGAAGAGCTACAAAGGCCATACGGTCCAGTACAAGTCAGGCATTAATCATTCCTCGCTGTAGTTACTAACGCACGAGGTGACAGGAGATGTTCCATTTTCTCTGGTTCTGTGGCTTCCGTAAGCCGTCCTTCCGCAGATGTTCATAAAAGTAATGGTTATAGGTGTTCTTCAGCAAATGTTCCTTTATCTTTTGCGATGATACAAGACTAGAGAGAATAAAGCATGAATTGCATCTATCTGTGTTAATTCTCCCTTAATCAGTGCTTTCTGGAAACAGTGAAATTTTAAGTATTCTACAAGCTGTACAATAAAAATCAAACTTTAAAAGCGAAGTGATTTTTCTTTTAAAGTGTGGTTAATTCCACTATGATGATTTGAAATTCAGTTTTGACTTTAAACTGAAACCCAGCAAGGGGTGTATGACCCCTTCTTGTGATTTTGTTGGATTTTGAAAAATCACATCATCCAAAGAGCTTTGAGAAAATTGGATTGTGTGTAGTTAAGTTCCTGTAATGGTCCTGGTATCTTACTGTGTTCATTGTCAAAGATTTGCGATTTTTCTTTCTTTTTCCTCATTGTTTATCCACCCTTTTTGCCTGTTTACCATAATGTATGTAGTCACCTTTTCGAGAGAAGGATAAAATGTAATTTCAGATACCTCAAATGTACAGTGTGTTTGTGTATTTATTTAAAATCTCTGTGGCAGAAAGGTTGATTATCTTTTCAGAGCAGGGAGTAACACACAGCATGCTTTGAAGAACAAGATTGTTACTTTTTTTTTTTTTTTTTTTCAATCTGGAAATAAATGTGACCAATGTTAACATTGCTTTCATACTATCCAGAAAGAATATCGAATAATGAAAACTTGTTCTCAGAAACCAAATATTCTTTGACCTTGATGCCCCTCAAAATCAATCATTATACAGCTTTATGCTGAAAAAAAAATCTAATTATATTCTTAGAGCTGCATTATAATGTATATAAAACGCAGAAGAGAACTGAAATACAAATGGAGTATGTACAGGTTTAACTGGAGACTCTGAAGTAGGATTGGAATCTGAAAAGTGCATTTCCCCATGAAATTGTTTGTCACAAATAGCAGCACATCAGTGGGGCTGAATGGAAGGAGAAGGTGAAAAAATTAATGCGTACTTAAACATGTCCTTTATTTTCCACTGCTAATATGGAAAGGCCATAGGCACAAACCACTTCCTTAAAGAGAGGTGAGACAAACTCTGTGAGCCCTGAAATGTTTCAGTGCTTTGTTTTATGCAGTGAAGCTTCATTGTGTGCTGAACTGCGATGCCATAAAATACTTATCAAGCTAAGAGCTTCACTAATGTTTCTCTGCTTTTATTATAGATGTGTGGGTATCTCCAACTACTTTTCTGTGAAGCCTGTCAGTGTAGTGTACTTAAAAGCTGCATCCTGAGGAACTTTGGTAGGAAATGTGTACTTGGAAGTTACTATAATAACTGGTTTTGGCTGGGACTGGGGGAAGAGCAGATAAGGAGATAAGGCAGTGTTATACTAAAGAGGTCACATTCGTGGTCATCAGGTCTTGGCAGGGACCTATTTATAGTCCTGGGCAGACTTTTTCTAGCTTATGTAATTGAATTAGTGTTTCATGTAAAAACAGACACACTGTTAGAAAAGCAGCGAGGGGAAAAAAAATGAGACAAGGCAGCAAGCAAATAGTTGTTTCTGTAAACTTACAGGCTCCAGAAACTGTTGCCTTTTGGCATCTGCTTTTTATGTTTTTAAGTATTGCTGATTTAGCTGGCTCACTTATGGATAGTATGTTCAAAATTGAGTATCACTCTCATTGATACTCCAGGAGGCAATGCTCAATTAAGGTAAGAATTCATGTCCAGATTGGCACCCAGGGTTGCCACTCTTATGGGGAGAATTATGGTATAATATGACAGATCTGCCTGGATTAGCCTCTCATGAATCATTTGATAGAGACAGTGGTCCTTTTATAACTTTCTTTTTGATGTCTGGCCACTCTGTGGATTTTCTTTTTTTGCCTTTTTTTTGGTCTTTTTCTGTAAATATATGTTTACATTGCTATTTTTCCCCTTCCTGTTGAAGCAGTATTGAAGTGGGAAGATGGGTGGGAAGAAGTAGGAAGAAGTGGGAAGAAGGAAGGGGCTGAAATCTGTAGGTGTCTTTCCAGTGAAAACAGACCAGCTGGGCTAGAACCCCAACTCCTGCTAAACTGCTGCAAGTGGGAGCCCTTGGAAGTTGGTTTATCCTAGTATCTGACATGGTAGGTTTTATGTCAATGAAGTCAGTCCAGATTGACTTTAGAGGAACCTCTGCTTTTCTCCTGAGGGAAGGAATTTAGGGAGCCTGTGAAATGGGAATTACAGGATAGCAGGTACCTTGGCTATTTCTAGGTGGGTGCATTTCTCCTGTCTCCCCCTTTCTAGGACAGACAAATCAACATTCTCTCGCCCTCCAGAAATTTCCTCTTAACTCTTATAAATCTCATTATCTTGTCAGGTTTCTTCTATCCAAGTATAATTATGCCAATTTAGGTAACTGTTATCTTGGGTTCTTCTCTTCAACCTTTCCACTGGATTCTCTCCCTTCATTTCATCGAAAACACCTTATTACTTTTTTGAGGCCTCTTGAAAGGAGGTCAGTAACAGGCCACAGAGATTTAAAAGCGAGATACGGTACCATTCTTAGTAGATTTGAAAAATCTGATTAGCAGAACTCACCAGCTTGAAAAATCTTGACCTAATCCGTCAATTGGCCTTTTAAAGACCCTTACATGAGCTGTTTCTCATGAGGAAATATTTTAATGTACACACTCTGCAACGATCTTTAAAAAAAATTTTAAACACCATTCTCTGAGAAGGAGTCGTGCGTAGTTCACAATAATTATCCTGTTAGGTAAGTGAGATCTCTGCAGATTTGGGGATTGTAGAAAATGCTGCTGATTATGTAGTTAAAATAAGTGATTTCTGGGCAGGGTGCAGTTAGCATTCCTTTCACGTAATTGAATAATCTTGAAGATTTAAGAGAGCTATGAAGTTCTCCATTATCCCTTACCAAGATGTAGTTGGTAAATGTTGGGTAAATGTATTTGTTGGTCAC
Source organism: Rhynchotus rufescens (assembly GCA_032273925.1). NCBI lineage: Eukaryota > Metazoa > Chordata > Aves > Tinamiformes > Tinamidae > Rhynchotus > Rhynchotus rufescens. Next base: position 2,888 of record JAVCKT010005792.1, on the reverse strand, counting down.
AGCTTACTAAGCAGTATTTTTCACTTTTATATAATTCACATCATATATATGTATACCATACATAGTGTAGTTTACATGTAGTTTACTTTACTTGTAACTTGTAGTTATAAGAGTTTGGATGCTCTTAAAAAATGGTCCTTGTTGAAATAAACCCGTATTTTTCATGCAGAAAAATGAAAGACCTCATGTATTCAATGGCAACTTGCCTCAGTGTTGTCAAAAAAAAAAAAAAAAAAAAAAAAAGAACTTTTTTTTGGTAAAATTTGTGACTTTAAAGGCAGCCATTTCTGTTCATATTTGAGAACTGTATGGCCTTAAATATTCTAAGTCAGAGCAGCTTTGTGAGACAGAAGATTGGAGCAGAGCCATGGTATACCACAGCATATATCCTAAATACTTTTTTATGGAATAATTTACTGAACATTTTACTGAATAATTTCAGTTCTGTTCAGTATTTTTGACCATCGTCAAGTATTTCTTCTTTCTCTGTAGTCTGTTAGGTTAGTGGATATAGATGGCTTCTGTATGTTTAGACTTTTGGGCACAGGTCATTCTTACCGTACCTTGAGAATAAGCTTGCACACGTTACGAGGCTGTGTAGTAGCATGAAGTGAATTTGGCGTGAGAGTACAAACAGCAATCTGTGTAGGAAATCCCTGATTTTTAAAAAGAGACATCTGACCTTGTCCAAATCATGCAATTTTGTGAAGCCTCACATCACGCAAGAGTTTTTTAACGACTGTCCATGTCTGTGAAGCCTTTTTACACATTAAGTAGAGACACTAGAGAAGAGTGATTTGTAACTTCAGTAATACCATTTTCTTTTTTGAGATGAAAGAAGGGAAGGGAGGAGACTTAGATACTTATGTGACAGTAGAAATGAGTTTCTTTTCTGAAAATTGAATTTCCTCACTTACCAAATGTAATGATATGGTGAGGGCAAGACAAATGGCAGAGCTTACTACCAGAAAAAGCTAAAGATAATAAGGGATCTGTTCCATACTTTTTATCCTAAAAGCAGAGAAGCTGTGATTAAACTCTTGCCTAAGCTGTAGATGACCCACTTAAAGCTTGCTTCATAACAAAAATTGTAACTTAACTCAAACCTGGCTATAAAATCTAATTATAATTCAATGTGTATATAAGATTGAAAATGTATTTGGATTTACTTCGTTCACAACAGCAAGTTGCAAGTTCTTGTAAACAATCATATTTTGTATTTTAGAAGCAGCATAACCACACATGGTTCCTTGTCTGCTTTGTGCTGTATTTGGTTAAAAGAAAAAAAAAATGTGTACGTCGTCTTGTGTTTCATTTTGTCATAAAGCTGTTTTTAGCATGCAAAGAACTCTATGCAAAGAACTTTCTTTAAGATATGCAACCTAGTGTTTCCTGAGGTATATTTTAGCTTTTCAAGCAAGGATTTCTGATCATTAAAATACATAGGAGAATGAATTAAAGGTCTGAATAGTTTACCTAGATTGTTCTATTATCATGATTCTTTCCAGTGGAGAATGGAATAAAGAAAGAGTGATTATCTGAAGTTAGGTAACAACTTTGATAGGAGGTTTTTTTGTTTGTTTTTATTAAACAATATGAAAAGCGGCGAACATTATGTTGCCTTGCAGTAAGCAATGGAAGAGAAAGGGAAATTTCCTGTCTCATTCCAGAGAAAGAAAGATTAGTGTTCTGGGCCCTGATCTTGTTTTTTCCCCACTGGCTTTGCTAGCTTCCTGGAGCAGTCTTCGCTGCTCTGTGCATTTGCTGTTTGCTGAAAGAGACTGATGTTAGCTCTCGATAGAGCTTAAGTAACAGGTGTCACAACTATCTTCTCGTTGCAGATAATGTGAGAAACAGTTAGATTCAGCCAGAGAGCTGCATCAAGTGCAAACTCCAAACAAAGCACGGAAAACACTCCCCAAAATCCCATCAGATGTGTTTGTTGTTGTTGTTGTTGTTTTTGTTTTTTTTTTTTAATGAAATATTTGTAAATCAATGGAAGATTCAATGAGAAGATGAGACATGGGGATGGTAGTCAGTAGGGTGGGTGCATGGAAATAAAAGAGTGTTTCAACTGAGAACTCAAGGAAGGGGAACTATCTCCTATCAGTTTTTGTTTTGCCTTTTGGCAAAATTCTGCAGAGGAATTGAATTCTTTCCAAGCAGGACTGCATCCGTTATTTGCAGGTCCATTATTTTTCCCACCACCAGCTGTTTTTCACTTTGGCAGCAACAAGACGGACAATTGCAAACTGTAGCCAGCTGATCAGTGAAAAATGGTGCATGTGTCACTGCGAGTAAGTGATAGCAATGATAAAAGATACCTCCTCCCCTGATTATTTTGTGTAAAAAGTTAAGTTGTCTGGATATTTTCTTGGTGAGGAAGATCCCTGCTATAAATGAACCTATGCTTTGTGCTATGAGTAATCCCTATTGAGGACATGACTGGGAGAGAGATGGATCACTGGGTTGTCAGTGTGTGATTGCTACGTTAGGTCTCTTACTTGTGGTGTATGTGCTGTGACTGACAGGTTGAAGAGGATCCTTAAATCTGTCCTGAAACACGGAAGGGAATAGTCCTGTAGTAGATCTAGTGTCATTCCGATTTTTCTCATCTGTGGAGATCTGAGTGGAGAATATAATCCTAAATAATGCCACTGTTACCACATGGTTCAGATTGACTCATGGTATAATGAGGAATAGAGTTGTACTAATCATGGTGACAGCCTTTAAATTCATTGTTAAACTTTTATAAGTGCTTCCTTTCCTCTGTGATGGTGAATCTGAAATAACTCCAAAGCAGCAGAGAAAAAAAATGAAACTAGTTTAATGTCAGTTAAAGACAGACCTAGATCTGTCTTTAGATAGGTCTGTGGTCCTAAAATCAT
>JAVCKT010005791.1:0-15118 GCA_032273925.1 Rhynchotus rufescens | reverse complement strand
TTAATGAATAAGTTGAACAGGACCGGACCGAGAACTGACCCCTGGGGCACACCACTAAGTACAGGCCTCCAGCTGGACTCCGCACCACTGACTGATAAAAGCCTGGTGATGTGCTAAGGCTGACCAACAGTGCCAGACTGACATTGGGCCTGACCAATAGCATCAGCCAGGTTCTCCTACCTGTTTCAAACAGTGAAAAAGGAAGCGATAGCTTCGATGGTGCTACGCTGGTATTCACTAATGATGGAGTCAGCCCTGAAGACTTTCATAGGTGTAATAAGAGCAGCTGCTGTGCTGCTACTACAATAAGAAAGACTGAAAAGAAATACTTACCTGGCAGCATCCCTTTAAACCCGTGACTCATAATCACAAGTGCATTTCTGATTCTCTTCCCATTCATGTCTCATGGACCATCATCTCACTTAATGAAAGTGTAGGCAGCTGCTTTTCTGCCTGGTGTTACAAACTCTATCTAATGGATGCGGCTTGTGGAGTTGGTTTTATTTGTTATGAATGAACAATGCTCTGTTTAGGAAGTCAGCGCACTTTCTCTCTCTCTGATCATCATGAGGATCCATGAGGCTGAGTGTGGGACCATTACAGTGAGCTTGACACATGGCCAGGATTTTAATATCTGAAATGGAGCTGTGATGGGAAGAATTGCTGTTTCATCTGCTTATCAGCTGTAGCTTCACAAATAGAAAGGGTTTGATGTTAAAGGCTCTGGTTTAGAGAGAGGACTCTTTGCATCAAAGTGCAAGTCTAATTTTCATACAAGATCTCATTGCACATTAGTGCATTGACTATTGTAATTATGCCCTTTCAGGACATTTTCAAGTTACACTACATCCAATTATAGCTGTTTAAATACCATTGACTGTACAGCACATGATGTGGGAGAGAGGAGGTAGTAGGTGAAATGGGTATCTATTTTATTTAGCTTCCTGCTTTTACAGTAAAGCCTCTTAAATATAAGAGAGCTGGCATTATTAATATTAGTTATTTCACTGGTGGATATATCTGAAACCGTCTTCCCGAGCACCAAAAATGTGCTCACCCATGTTTCTGAGGACAGAGCGTCTAATTTTGAAGGGAGATGAAGAATATGATCTTTATCTTCTTGGCACGTTCTTTGGTAGTAAGACTTATACATTGAATTTCCAGGTGCTGCATTGGCAACAGAGAATAGAAAGTCCTGGTATCATTAAGTGATTGAGGGAACAGGTTTTCTTTTGGAGTATCTCCTTATGGCAATGCTTGGGGAATCTATTTTCTGGGTTGCCTATGCAAGGGGATGGGCTTTTTAGGAGAGTGATCTTAGATTCTTCTCCTCCTTCCTTGTTTTCCTCCTCCATAGCTTTATTAACTAGAGGTTATTTTTTTTAAATTGAGTACTTCTTTAGCCTGATGGAACTTTAAGGCAAACTGGACCCCAATTAGTTTGCCTGACTATACTTATGTTGGCTTAATTCCACCACCAGTAATCAATTTAAACAGTATGTTGTATTTGAAATGGTCTCAGATGGGCAACACCTTCACACAAAAACCATTCTCAGATGAAACTCCCCCTGTTCCATTTCTCAAAACTACCTTTTTTTTTTTTTTTAAAAAATTCAGCAGGCACGTAGCAGAGTGATGCTCAAGTTTTTACCCCAGTAGGCCCTGTTTCTTAAATATATGCCTAGAATGGTGAGCATGCTTCACTCCATCGGCATGTACATTGCTTCCCCATCTAGTGATCAGTAAGTGCTTCCATGCTTCCATGCTTGCATGTGCCTTGTTCCTTTCTTAGTCAGGAACAAGAGATGTTTTACAATCAAAATATCATGTACCTTGAGGAGATGTAGTCTTCTCTCTGTTAGAGTTCCAGCAAACTGCTTTTGGGTGCATCAGATTACTCTACACTTGCTCTGATTCATCTTTTGTAGGTCGAGAGCTTCTGCCCCTACTTCTCCCTGGCAACTCCATCAAACTCCCTATACCAGGCTTGTTGGTTGCAAGAGCCTAAAGCTTCCAATCTGTTGATCAGTGGACTTGCCAGACAGGGCTCCCACCACTGCACAGTTTGAGGTATTGATGGTTCCCACTGAGGTGGAGAGAGAAGAGGAAAAGCAGGCCTATACTGTTTGGCAGCCTGCTGAGCTAAGCCTGTTGATTTTAATAAGGAAAATAAAAGGAAAGGGATTTTTTTTTCCTAGTTCCTAGTGCAATTTTATATGGTGAAGGTCAAACTTGAAGTCTCCTGTTTCCTGTATGCATTATAAAATGCTGCAGGTGAAAGGAACCCCATATTGAGAGCCTGCAGATGTCCCATGCACCCTATTGGTCCCACCATTAAACACCCAATAGTGCTGGCAATTCAGAGCTAATCTATTTAACCAAGTCCCCATCCAGCCCAGTCTTCAAATTGTGTTGTGGAGCATCAGGCTTGTGTTTTGCATTGTGGTGAGTTAGTATTTTCCAGTCTGTGACTTACTGCTGATGAATATTTGGATGTTTGAAACCCCATCCCCGGCATACAGGAATATTTTCTCAGAAATTTTAATGAGCTTCACAATGAACTCTTGTTGACTAGAACATTCCCAGGGCCAAGCAGTGCAAACACAGTGGAAGCATAGTAGCACACTGCCATAAACCAAATGCCCCGTTAGCCAGATTCTGACTCACTGACCCAACAGTTCTAGATGCACTTCAGAATTATGGGTGCTTTTGCTTTGTTTTATTTCAACATACTGATTTCCATTCAAAACAACAACAACAACAACAACAACAAAAATCAAAAATGACCTCTGTAATGTATTTGAACAATACTGACCTAAATTAGGACTTCCCACGCAGCAAGAATACGAATTCAATAATTGAAGGAGGTTTATTTGTTCCCCAGTGTTCTGATCAACTGTATGTGTATTCCAGAAAAGAAAAAAAAAAGACCAGAATCATGATAAATTTATGTCTGTGTTCATGCAGACCTACTAGTCTCTACAGTTGCTCTTCTTATAGTAGCAGGCACTGAGATGCCTGCATGTAAATTGTGTTGCAGACTCATTAGTGTTACTGCTACTTGGTTGCTAGCTGAGATACCAGTTCTGATTTAGGGTATTTTGACACTTAGCAACAAACTAAGCTTTAGTGAGCAGGTGGCTGAGCCAAAATAGTAGCGGAGTTCACAGTTAGCTGAAATAATAACAAGGAATTGCTGGTCAGAATATGCTTTCCTTCTTGATTTATTAAAACAGCCCAGGAAAAGCTCATCTGTGAAGCATCCACTCCCACAGGACACCTGCTTCGAAGCCACTGTGATTCAGGTGTGTTTCTTTGCATGCAGGAACAGTTCCCACACTGTTGAGATGAATTAATAAACCTGTCCACCTGTGGTGACCAAAGCATTCAACAGTCTGTGTGGCTTGTCTTTCAGCAAATCTTTAAAAAGTCAGATCTCAGCTCTCCCATCAGCCTATGGCTGTTTCCTGCACATGTAACTCTGGATTCACTTCCTTTCCAAGCATGTGTCACTGTGCTCTCATTGCCTGCAGGAAAGTGATAGCTCTGCTGGTAGGTAGCACAGTCTTCCCACTTTGCTGTGGCATTTTCCTTTCTCTCACTTTGCTTGGGCTATACAGAGAGCCCAAGGATGTTCATCCTTCTTCTCAGGGCTTCCACGATGCCTTGCGCTGAGGACTGCCTTGCACTGAGGACCTACTTGCACTGGCTTCCAGGCTGGTTGTGAAAGCTGACCATCATCTGCTTCACTTTGCACACACAGTAGCCTCCCAGGCTGGACAGTACCCAGCCAAATCTTTCTCTTCCTGACAGGGAAGAGCACTGATCCTTCCAGCAAAACCCTTGCAATGTACCAGAGAGCTGAGGCTGAACTAAGACAGAATAATCACATAGCCACAATCTAAGAGAAGCACTCAGATCTCTGCTTCTGGCTACATACACTCAGTTGTACACTCTGTTCACTCCTTTATTTCTTTACATTCTGTGTTTGTGGTCTATTTCAGGTATATGAAACATGGGGCTGAAGGGCAGACAGCCTGCAAATTCATTTCGTATGGCCTGTGGCCACTCCAGTATTTAAAGCTTGACTGTTGGCTTACTCAAAGTCCTATGTTCCCAGGGTGGTCTGGTAGTGGTTGTTTAAAGATTGACAGGGCACTTGTCAAGAAGGAGGTCCCCACTATGGTCTCAAGACCTAAAGAAGGCACTTAGAAGTTCAGAAGATGTGTCTGCTCTATGATTTCATTGTGTGGCCACGAGCAAGCCTCTTCCAGAACTCTTGATATTCTGCAAAATGGGGCTAGAAATAGAGATTTTTTGTCATGTGCGAGACTTACCATCTGCTTAGGAACCTTGCTGGCAGGTTCACTAACTGAAAGTTAAGTGTTAAAGGCTCTGTTTGGGAAGATAAGGAGGTGGAATGGGAGAAGGCTCATGTGGTACCTCACAAAGCCTTGCATGGACTCCAGTAACAACTGTGCCAGGAGAGGAATGAAGGTCCTTGGTAAGGACTGCTGTGTGTATTTCCTGTATGCTGAGTTGGGCAAAGGGCACTGAGTTTAGTCCTGTTGGCCAGTGAGTACCAGCTGCTTGATTACTGTAGTGGGCATCTGTTTTATTGGTTACTCACTGTGGACATCCAACGTGAAGCACTTTAGAAGGGCCAAACTATTTTTTTTTTCTTTTACCAGAGGACAGAAGCCTCTGTGGAATGGCAAGCTGCCTTGCAGTGTCTCAGTTTGTACTCACAAAAATCATTAGCCACTTTTGGAAAACTTGACAGTTTACATTTACTGATCACTATGTAACAAACTAAGTTTTGTTAACATTTCCAGAAGAAATCAATGCAGATATTGCAGAAAATTATGTTCCCAATGAGGAAATAAGCTTCAGGAGAAGAGGTATGGATAATATGGAAGGAGATTTTTTTCCAGAAAAGTACCACTGCTTTTATTAGGAAAGAATGAGGAAAAGCAGTATGTAACACAGAACATGAGTGAATTGTCTGGCTTAGGGGAGAAGCCAAAGGAGAAAATTAAAAAAAAGTTATTCTTAAGATGCAAGCAAGTCTTTAAAATACAGACAAGCATTCTGCATATTATATTCACTACACAGGGAATTCAGCAAATGAGCACTAAACCCAAAGGGTTCCATCCCAGATGATAATTCTTATGTAAGAGGTATTTAAGTGTACCCCTGGGTCTGCATGGAGAGATTGGACTGGGATTTTTGTGACAATTGCACTGCAGCGAAAGAGAAGGAATGATCAGAAAAGCCCACAGTATGGACTGGAACTAAGAGTTAACCAAAGTAACACTACTGTAAGTGAATAGATCCTGGTATTGCTTGTACTAGCATTCAGCCTGATTATTGTCATATATTAAATTAGATTAATTCTTAGTTGCTTGAGTAGTCCTTTACAAGTTCTTGAAGAGAAAAAAAAAAAGTGATATAACCCATATAATATATATAAAAGACTGCTTAAGACAGAGGCGAACACAAGGAAACAATCTTGGCAATGGGTAGGCAGTGAGCCAGAAGCACTGACCCTGGGGCTTCTGGTGCTCTTACATTACCACCTCAGTGCCTGATTTTTGAATTGTTTGGAAACTCAGTAATGTACTCGAGACTACTGAGTGAGTCAAGCAGAGCCAGGCTCAGAGCTTGAAGGCGTTACAAATCTTCCTGTCAAACCTCCAGGGTACCAGACTAACATTCAAACCAAAGGATATATAATGTGCCTTACCACAAAGTTGATTTATTTTCACATCAGCAATTTGTATATGTATTAATATTTCAAAATCAGTGGATCAGTTTAAAGGAAAAACAATCAGTAATGCTTCAGAATCAATACTGACTAAGCTGGCTGACTCAAACGTGGTAGAAAGCCATCAAGGTTGGTTGGAATAGAATGAAACAAGCTTTCATAGAAGTATAGACATGGCTAATTTTTCATGAAAGCATGAAAACAAACTATAGCCACCTAGTACAATAATCCAATCTTTCTCAAACTTTATAAAATCCAGAGCCCGTGTAACAATTTGGGAAAAAAATGTTCTGTCATATGCATTTTTTTTTTTGTTTATAGACAAGTAAGCCTTAGCCTACACTTGAAAGTTAATATAATGATATTTCTCCCCACTTTTATTCACTGGCAGCTGTAAAGTTTTTGTGAAAAGATACCAGTGGTTGTTCTGAGGATCACTTCCTGAAGTCCATGGCTCAGCATATATCCTTGGCTCTAGTCTGAAAAACATGAATCCATATTAGGAAACATCATGATCTCTTCACAGCTGTGAAACAGAGGCATGGAATAGAGAACTGTGAAAAACAAGTGCAAGTGGGAACAGAGAGCTGTGAATATTCTGGTGATAGCAATTCTTCTATTTCTCTGGTCTCACTAGCTCCCTTGGTGAGTGACTTACCAAGATAATGTTGCTCCCAATTTTCTGCTTTTAGCAATGGGTTCAGTTCTTTCCTGTAGTACTGAGCTGAGGTCATGATTCAGATTAGTTGATTTTTCTTCCTATTAATCCCCTTAATTTTCCTGTAATTTTTTGAAAATCCGCTAGAGTCAGTATATGTGACAACAAGAGAAGCAACAATCAAACTTGTACTCACCAGAGACAACAAACTTTAAATTCAGTCTTCAGTTATATGCTCTGTCCTACCTCAAACTGGTGTGTTCACCATAGGCCTGAAGGACTGGCAATGTCTGGACTGTCTCATGCTCATCCAGCTTGAATGAGTTAACTTGCCTTGTCATTACTGTTTTTTCCCAGGAAAACTCACCAGATTGGGCTTTGCCTTAAAGCCCAAATGCTACTGTAAGATAAGATGTTCAAATCATGTGTAAGGGCTGTCTGGATATATAATATCCATGACTCTAAAAAGCCTGTCAGTAAGATAAAAATAATAAGATATAAAGAATTGTATGGTGAATTCCTTGTGAAGCTGATTATTATGATGGCCCCGAGTTTTATCACATTGGAAGCTGAAATCAGCTGCTGGTAGAGACCTATCCCAAGAGCATGCTGTTGCAGATGCTGAGCAGATTCCCCCACTAAGGGGAAATATCCTGCCACTAGTAAGCTGTCCAAAGAGATGTCCAAAGATACCCTGCACCTTGGCCAAGACTTCTGTCCTCTGTCCTTCCACTCTATGACAACCTCTCTCTGCTTTTTGTGGGTGCTACAGCATCTGAGGTTTCCACCTTAAATTCAGAATTGAGAGGTCAAAAGAAGGAGAGAGGGCTGGAAGAAGAGTACCAAAAGCCCAGGGCCAGTGTTGGACAGATATTTTGTGGCCCATATACTAGGAGAGCTAAATGATGGTCCTATTGACTCTACATCCATCTGGTAAAGCACAGCGGGGTTCATGAGCAACCCAGTAACGGGTGCCCACAGCTCAGCTGATATAAACCAGGATCCAAAGTAAAAGTGCTGTCACTTTTTGCAGCACTAATGTCACATTTGAGGTGAGGGTCAAGATGAATATGCTTTGCAGTCTCTTCTAGGCTGTAGCAGTGACGTCATTGGGATTGACTTTATCTGTGGTCTCTCAACAGCTGTTGCAGGATGAAACATTGGTAATGTAACACTGGCTGTCGTGCCTGCGCTTGATAGGGAGCATTCTTGGACTGAAGTCTCTTTCACTCCATCTAGTGGCAACAGGGCTCTGAAACACCCGACAAGGTTTCAGGGGACTAACCTGCAGATGAGTGGATCCCAAAGTCCCTAGGTGAGAGGCAGCCATCTTTTAGATTCCTAGGGCTGCCAAGTGGCCTTGCCCCAAAGCTGAGACCAGACTGCACATCTTCAGCTTGTGCTGGAGCCAAGCTGAGTCAGGAGTGCTTGGGATTTGCAGACTGGACCCCACATCTCTGCTCGTAATGTGGCAACCATGACAGTGGTCCCAAAAGGCTTGCAGCAAAGAGGGAGCAAAGATGCCTAGCCTGAGCTCTTTGCCATGATAGTGGGTGCAAAATTTCTGACAGTGGATGGCCTATGAGTTTTAATAATCCTTGGTCAGGCCAATACATATCACTTATGCATACACTCATACCCCTTTCCCCCAAGCAGGGGGGAAATCCACCTGGATCTACCTGAATCTACCAATTGCTTGGTAGAATCCGCGGGGACCCCCTTCTACCTGCCTGTGTTCTGCTGTGTGGCCCTGGGTAGTTATGCACACCAGGACATTAACAAACACTATTTCAATATGAAAATTCTTACTAACTAGAAAATGACATAATGAAGGTGGATGGGGAAATCTTAATTTAATATTAGTCTAGAAACCTGTATTGGGTTATAGTAGGGTTTCTAGAAGAGCTATTCTCACAGTATTTTAACCATAGTGCCATCTTCTTTTAGTGGACAAAATGGACAGGGCCCTCCGGGAGAAGAACTATCAGTATATCCTCTCATTACTCAGTCTGTGGGCCCAGCTTTTCCTAAATGCCCTGTTGTCTGTTCAAGTCCTACTCAGAAAGCAGTTACTCCTTATTCGTGGACTTTGTGTTGGACTCCTGAGTGCGTCCAAATACTTTGTAAATCTTTATGACTTTATTTTCGAAATAAGTTCCATAAGGTGCAGAGAGCTGGGAAGTCAAAAGTTATCTCCAAAACCAGAATGCTCAGTTAACAGATGATTTTGAAAAGAATTCAGCTTCCTGTAGTGCTTTGTGGATTCGAAGTGTGACTGTCATTAGCTTCTCTTGCAGCAATAAGTATGCTGCTTCTGCAAATCAGAGCTCTGTGCCTGCAATCAATCATCCAGAGCCATGATCACCTACTCACAGATAGAGTAAGTAGCCCACTGTCATAGAAGAAAGCAACCTCAAAGTGGGTGCATTTAGCTTTAATAGTTATGTCTCTGATCCTATTCTGCTGCTAATTCCTTCTCTTCTTCAGTGCATGCTCTCCTAATTCTGCATAAAATGAGACAGAGATGCAGCAAGCAGGGTCTGTACTCACTTCATAGCCTTCTTTCTGCCCCCAGCATTGTCCACCCTGTGGACGGAGGGACTATATGCGTGTGTGAAATGCTGTGATTGAAGTACACAATAGTGGACAGAGAATTACAAAGGAACTGAGTTAAGATAAGCATATACTCATGTTTCTGAGAGCTTCATATGTGACTTAAAGTTAATATCTTCTGTAGAGATGCAGCAAGAAGGTGACCTCCCACGAAGGTCAGGTTTTCCAGACTCTCCTTGCAGGCATGGACTCATCAGCTCAGAATTGCCAATCATGCACAGAACAGGTAAAAGTGGAATGAATACAGCCACCAAAATCTAGGAAAGATTGTATCTATTGATTGTGTTTAAATGGGCTGCATATTGCCTTCCAGCACCATCATTTCATGCCATGATATGTTTCTAATTGCCCCTTTTCTAGGGGCAAGTTTGGCGCAAAAGAGAAGACTTACACTGAACAAACTGTAGCAGCAGTAACCTTCTTGCAAATAGCTTATTTTCAAGGTCCTTCAATTTTACCCTCAGCTCATTAGAAGTACTTCTGAGGCAGTAGAGAGCACAGAAAGTTTCTGGGTGATGTGGTAAAGAGGGAGGTCACCCATCCCTTCCTTGGCACTGCAAGAAAATGTATGACCTAGCCAGCTGGGAAGCTTGGCCACCACTGCTCTATGTTACTATGAGTACAGGCGAATACTTTTCTCAGGACTTGCACTCCAGCTATATTTAATCATATTAACATAGCAGGGCAAAGAGCACATGCTGTCATGAAGGGCACAATTCTGTTAAATACCAAGTTCTTGCTCCAGAAAGGGCTACCAAAGTATAGTTTTCCCAAATAGCTGAATCCTACTGGATTACATTCAGCCTGGAGTGAATTTACAGCCTGAAAAATCCCAGCTCAAACTGTTCATATTGGAAAGGTAGTCTTGAGGAACAAACTACGTTCTATCTGTAAAAATGCAATGTGATATATTATGTTTGCATACATGACAGGTTTTTGCACACATGATGCTTTGCATTAGCAAATCCTTGAGAATTATTGCCAGTAATGCCAAGATCAGCTTGGGAAACTAACATTAACGCATCTATTATGTGTTCATAGAATCAGGCCCCTGGGGACAGTTTTGCAGACACCCACAATGTCACTACAGTAGGGAAATAAATTTTGTTAGATGAGATCTTGGCTCTTTTTTTTTTTTTTTTCCTGCATATCCCATTAAATGCTGTTTTTCATAATTGCATAAGGCCTACTTCAAAATCTGATTAGGTATTTGGTAAATCAACCCACCAACCAAATTGCCAGAAGCATCCAGTCATGAGGAACAAAGCTCTACTCTCATCTGTTGCATTTACTTAGTGGCAAAAATTAAAACAGAAGCAGAAATGCTAGTATTATCCCTTCCAGGCCACAAAGACTTGCTTATAGCCATGAAAAGCAACTGAAGAAGAACTATGCTAAATGATTGTTGTCAAGGAGAATTCTCACAGACAAATGAACAAAAAAATACATTTTCTTTTAAATTCAGATTTGCCTACTAAGATTTGACACTGTAGGTGCTGCTATGTGTGCTTCTCATTATTTGCCAAAGTTTCACTTGCTCTGAAAATAGGAGCTGCCTCTGGTCTTTGCATACAGAGCTGGTAATATCCGTTTGCTGTTCAATACAGAAGATGTGATAGAGCAAGTTCACACTGCTCTAACATGTTGAAGAGCTCAAGCTATCAGTAATTGCACCTGGCCAAGTGCTTGTAACTGATCTGCTTAAAAGCAAAGCAAGTGCCCTTCCATGAATTTTGCTACTCTGTTCCTATGCCACTATTATGACAGTAGATCTGCAAGAAGTGAAAGAAACCTAAAATAAAATGAAACAGTTCTCACTTTGAGACCATCCTTCCTCAAACAGTTTGTATGGGCAGAGAAGAAAACATTCTTGAAAGATTTGCTTTTGATTTTGAAGGATCAGAAATTACTTTTTGCAATTGTTCTAAATAATGTGCTTTTGTTGGTTACCTGAACCAACCCTTCTCAGGAGAGGAAAATATCTCTGTAGAGGTGTCTAGGTAACCCTAGTGACTTTAGAGCCATTGAAGGCAATCCTCACACTGATCTCCAGAAATCCAAATCCAATAAATTCCTGCTGTCAAAGCTTTTGTCCTGGCAGCTCCCTAATGCAGTCTCCTTAGAGGGGAACTCCAGCTCTGATGAAGGAGAGTAATAAAAGTGCCAGAATGGATTATTTCCTAGATATTTCCAGGAGGCTTGACTGAAAGACTAAATTTCTCTCAGTCTCAGTTCTATGCCATAACACCATGGCATTTTGGAGATAGAAGCAGGGAGTAAATGGGGCAGAGGGAAAGAACAGAGATGCTCCTGCTAGGTAAGGGAGGGTTAATCCATAAATAAAATCCCTTTCCTGCTCTGAGGACAGAGATACTCAACTAGTGATTGGTCTTTGAATGGCAGTGTAAAGAAATCAAGATTCAGTTGGTAACAGAAATTACAGAAGTTAGGAAATGGCATAAACAGTTTTCTTGTTGATGTTTCTATGTTATTTTTGGTACCATCTCTTCTGCCTCACTCTCCTTCCCTTTGTAATTAATTCTCTCACAATGAATGGCTAATACTTGAAATCACATCCATAAATTCTCAACATTCATTGTGTTATGAGATGCTACATCCCGACCATTGAATACAAAAGGCAATTATGTTAATGACTACCCTACAATGCAAGCTATTTTCTTGGGACCTTAGAAATGGACTGGTAATGGAGGGATCTGGTTGGGATTATGGGCTGTAAAATGGTGACAGTCAGGAATTGGTTATGACAAATAAGCAGCACGCAGAATCTCCTCCTTAGGAAGACTGCCCCGGTACCCTTGTGGAGTAGAGGACTCTGTGACATGGTAATGGAAAAAATAAAAACCCATGAATTCTGGGCAGGGCTGTTCTGGAGGGCTCATTCTTCAAGGTGACAAAGCTTCTCAGAGAGGTTATGGAGTCTCATTCTTTGGAGAAACTCGAAACATGCCTGGATGCAATCCATGTGCTTACTTGAGCAAGGAGGTAGGCCTAGATGATCTCTAGAGGTCATCCAGCTTCAACCATTCTGTGATTCTCTGATGCTATGACTGTAAAGTGTTTTGACTGTTGCAAGGAAATGGAGATGCATTAGTACCTAAGACATCCACCAGCATGCATAGCCTGCCTTGGCCCAGAGCGAACCTTAAAAAAAGTTACTAATATTGGAGTGACCTGAGGGCCATCCTGAAGAGACACAGTAGGGATGGAAAGATCTGCAGGAAATATTCTGATAGAGAGAGGAGAAACTGCTATCTTTTTCTCTGTACTAATAAGGAACTGACTAGTCCGGTGAGGTTTTAGAAATGTGACTAAGGAAAAAGTTGGAGAAACCAATTGTTTTTTCCCTGTCAACCGATATCCTGTAGCAGAATCCTGAGGTAACAACAGCATTGCTAGAAAGAGAACAACACACATGTAGTATTTATTCTACTTTCTTATATGTCTTTCCCCCATAGTATGAAAACATTTTTTTTTATGATAGCTTTTTCCATTTGCCTAACTTCATACCTTAAGTTGTAACCATAGTTGGAAGCAAGACAATTTACAGTCAGATGATGACACTTGCCCCATGCTAAGTGTCTCTGAACATAAAGGCATTTTTTTTCTTGTGTGCCTGTAATGTTGATGAGGTCATGAAAGCTTTGAGAGTAGAGTTTATTAGTTAAAAATTCTTCCAGATGCAGCTGATGGGACCACAAATCATTGTTGATAATGCAAAACCTATGGCTACCTTATCTAGATCTGTTGAAAGGCAGAAAATAATTCACTAGCATGTTCTACTGGGACTTGTAATGACCCTGTGCAAAGCTTATCTCAGTATACAAAAACATCTTAGTATAAACTAAACTTTTTAGACAGCAGAGGCTTTTGCAACATCACATTTTAACAGTCCCTAAATTAGTTCAAGGTTTTATAGAGGACAGCAAACTTACTGGTATTTTAAGCAAACAGGGGGGTAGATTTTTACAGCTGCAGATGGGATTTTGGGCTGATTTATGTCACTTTTGATATGTTTGACTAGAAGGACATAATTTCCCAAAACATGGATATTGGTACAAATCACTAGCATGGAAACACTTTCAATGGTCAAACTGGGTTGTGTCATGCTATAGAGGGCACAGGCTTTCCCGCTCATAAGTAACAAGAGGACTTGTAGCAGACTAGAACTTGTTATTCCCCTCTTCTTTTAGCAGCACTGCTAAAAGTTCACACCATTACTTCTGAAGGTGCATTTTGATTGTTGCTTACAGCAGTACAGTTTATTTGTTCCTCCTATAAGAAAGAGCAGTACTAGCCTGAGTATTCTTATGCAGAGACATCTACATCTGCATAGGAAAAAAGTCAATACTTTCTCAGATCGTGACATCTGGGCAGATTTTAGCTGTGCAACTATTCTCCATCTTGAGCATCTGACCACCCTTCACACCTTTGGCTTCTCCCTGTGGGCTTACAGAGCTCAGGGTGCATCTGCAGCAGTGACTCAGTTCAGACCAGAACTGTGCTTCTGAAACTGTTGTTTAAAGTGCTTTGGTTAACAGCACAGTTTTGGAGCACGTACTTTTTCAGCTCAGTTTCATCTTTAAGAGATACTTGACCAGTACACCAAAGGCTCTCCAAGTGCTAAAAACCATTCACATCAGACAGGACCTAATCCAATATGAACTCTCTGAAATATAATGTGGCTACTGGGTACACAGCTCCAGCCATTTCACTTCACTGATTGGCTTCTGTTGAAGAATACTAATTCAAATATGGCGTAAGTGCACTAAAAATGAACTACAGTCTTCTAGATTTACCTGTTATTCCATGAGGGCTTGGCTATACATTTCTATGACATTCTTACAATATTTAATCATTATCTGTAGACTCTTTCCAAAAGGATTTTCTTTTTGAAATAAGACAACCTGAAAGGCACCACATAGCCATTACGATACTTTGAAGAAGGACAAAATTCAGGTAATACTTTAGTAGTGTCTCAGAACACTATAAATTTGCATAGTGATGAAAAATCAATCGATTTTCAGATGTTTATGCCTTACTTCCGATCAACAAATTATTCTAGTAAGCTGATCCATGATTTTCTCAAGAATACTTACACTGGCTGTTCTATAACACAGTAGTGGATTTCTTGAAACAACACTTGAAGAAGAATAAAAATGTGCTGAACTTTGAGAATATATGGAGTTTTGAATCTAGTTCTGAAGTTTTAGATCTATTTCTGCCTTGCACTGGGTCCAATTCTAACCTAATGTAACTGGATCCCAGAGCAAACAGAAGTAATATCTGGATCAGAGAGTCTCCAGGCAGGAGCCTGGGGAGATATTAGAGGGAAGTATTACATTCCCTTTCCCTGTCCTGAAATCTTTCATAAGTATCCATAAATCACCATTGTTGAGACAAGGCACTGAGCTAGCTGAACCTGTGCTCTGAATCATTCTGTTTTTATGCTAAATGAAGGTCTTCCACCCACCTTTCTCACATTTGTGCCAAGTAAGTAGGCCACCAGAGCACAAGAAAAAAGCCTGCATATGCAATGCCTCTCATTGCTGCTGTAGTTTTTTCTAGACTTCTCACGCTCAAGGGTCTCTCTTATTTCCATCCTGGCACTGCCCAGGTGTCTTAAAGGAACTGCCCAGCCTTTCCTGGACCTCCTTGGAGTATATATGCATCCTCTTTACTGCCTTTCATTCCCCAGGCTTCCAGCCACCTGCTGATCCTCCCATAAGATCTGAACATCCCCTAAAATCTGGCACCTTTGGAGAGTGAGCATAGCATACTCAATCTGGGCTTCCAACTCTACCTGTGTGCAGGTGATGCCATCCAGCTGCTGCTAGCCAGCCCCACTGACCTTGTAGCAGGTCTCTGATTGCTAGTGTCCTGTAGATTGCCTGCCTTGGGGGACATAACCTTCTAGCTTTTCCCTCTTACGACTTTCTCTGTTTTTACCATGAAAATCTTTCATCTCATTTTGTCATATTTTCCCTTGTTAGCATGCAACAATAATTTTCCTTCTTCAATATTGAATTCAATCTTTTGAATTTGGCCTTTATGCATTTAGT
>JAVCKT010005790.1:0-21015 GCA_032273925.1 Rhynchotus rufescens | reverse complement strand
ACTGCCTGACCTCGGGCAGGGTTAAGAACAGAGGACCAAACCCGAACAGCTGTTGCAGCTTGCTAATACCCCTGCGCTAGTAGAGACCTTCTGGGAGCTGGTGTCTGCAGTGTAGCTGCTGTGCTGCCTCGTTTAGTATTTTTCTCACTTGTGCAGCCCATCTGTACTGACTTTTTTCATCTGCTTTTTGAGAGGAAAAGTTGCACAGTTGCAGGGCAGGGAGGGCAGAATTTCTTAAAAGGCTGACATGAAATCATATCCAAAGCCCCCGCTTATGTGACTCCTAAGAGCTTGAGCTCTAAGAAGGGAGGAGAAGAGGGGTGGGGAGATAGGGTGTTTGAGCAACCATGTGGCTAGCCTTGTGTATAAGGACATGAAGGACTTGGGAAGGGAGAACCGGGCAGCATGTGAAGTGCAGGACCACTTTTCATGTTATGTTTGTTTTGCTTAAGTTATGCCACATGTATACTGTTGTACAACAGTTTTAGAGTAGAGTGTGCAGGTATGTGGGAATCAACTTAGTTCTTTCTCTTCACGGATCTGCAGTTACCTTCACATCTTTTTTAATGTGAAAATGCAGTGATCTTTCATTGCTTTGTGGTTACTGTATTTTAGGACCTCAAAGAGTAAGCACAGTCATGCTGCTGTAGTCAGAAGAGCAGCCAGAAGATGCCTATGAATTAGTGGGACACCTTGTCACAGTCTTTTCCCATTGCACAAAGACTTTGTGCGCCTCGTTTCTTGATGGTGGATTGCACCACAAACCAATTCCAATGCAAAAGCCTGTTCCTCTTTGGGTTTGGACTCTTCTCCTTTATTCTGCTGTAATTTTTTTCATTCCTGGCTCATTGGTGTCATTCCTGGTGAGAGTTGGCAGACAAGAGAGCAATGAGTCAGTGGGAGCGGGAAGCAGCTGGGTTGAGACATGCTTGGTACATTCCTCCTGGAAACTGAATCTGCCAGTGCCTCTGCAGGACTGTTCTGGGGTCACTGCTGTGCTGCATAATGGCACGAATCATCATTTCTATGGGCAAGGGGTGAAAAGGCGCTGTAGGGGTTTCCTGAGGCAGGATGTGTGAGGTGAGGCGGGTAGAAGGTGAAGGTAGGAAGGACATGGAGGGAGAGCACAACAGAGATCTGGAGAAAGAGCATCCAGACAGAATGCAAGCCCAGCAGGGTTCTGCGTACCAGATGTTTTGGCATGGGTACCAGTGGCCAGGAAAGGACAGATTCCTGGAGTAATTTCAGCCAGCAGAGCTTGCCCTGCATCTTAAGGTTTGGGTGAACGATTAGAAAGTGAGACTGAGACACCATTTTAGAAACTTTGGCCGAGTTGGGCTTGGATTTAGGTCTGGGTTGATCTGCTGACTTGGCCCCAGACTTGCCAGAGGGACTTTGCAACATCTTTGAAGACTTTCAAATCTAAGTTTCTTTTATATGAAGCAAAAATGTTTAGGTTTAACTTGAAAACACTGCTGAAGGATGGTAGAGGGGAGCGGGCATGAGAGATTATGCTACTCGTGGATTGAATCAGAGTACCATATTTTATTTCTCACTGTGCCGCCAGCTGTATAAGACGAAAATGCCAGAAATCCTGCAGTAGGCAGTTAGAATCCAATGGCATTCTGTTTACCACCTAACTTGTGTTAATTTTTTTATTGGATTGTATTTTGAAACAAGGAAGAAGCTCTTTCCCAAAGCTTTTTGTCCTACTTTTTTTGGTTGAAGTTGCATTTGCCCTCATGTCTTTCAATGTGATCCCTGGAAAATGCAGCGTAGTAGGAACAGAGAGAGATGAGCAGCGTTGTTGTATTGGCCCCTTAGAGAAAAGAGGCTTGCACTGAATCCAGGGTGTTGCTCTTAGTCTCAGCAGCAGCATCTTTCTCCTCAGATTGTTGCATTTGAGATTTATTTCCCCAGCCTCCAAAGTATGAATTACCTTTGCAGTATTCTGACTGGAATATCATTTTGCTACTTCGTGTCCATATTTTACAGACTTCTCTAGATTTGTTATTTTTCTTTAATTTCTATTTACTCCGCCTTTTGTCTCAGAATGATCTGAGTTTAATTCATGTGCTGTTTGCTCTGTGCTTTCCTTACAGCACTTTAGAGATTGATTTTTCTTTTCTCCTTTTTTTCCTCCTTCAGTTATTCCAAACTACAGGCAGCCTTGTAGTCCCATGAATGCTCCCTTTCAAGTTGATGCATTTCTTCTCCTTAATTATTCCTTTGTTCATTATGCTTAAGCCTGCATTAAACGGGATAGGTGTGTGTAGCCAAGCCAAACTGGAAACTGATAAGTAATTAAAAAGATCACTGCGAATTGAAGAGTGGAATAAAATAGCCTAATGTGAAAACTCCTCTGTGAGAAAAGAGGATGGCTCATGATATCGTTGATGGCCTTTTGAAGATACTCAGATCCAATACAGCTCAGATGCTGTGATCCTTTGATTAAGTTAATCCTGCCTCTTGATCATAGATTAAATGTCAATATAGCCCTGCAGGATTTGCAGCACGGCGGGACAGGATGCCTTGGTGCTGTGGCCATGCTGGGGCGAGGTTGCAGCTGCGGTGGCTGCTGCTGCTTGTGGGGCACGTACGTGCCCAAGTGCAGCTGATATTGGGGACTGGGAGCTAACAGTAATTGCAATCTGTTATTAATTACCTCTAGCCACACTTACGGTATATGCCGTGCCAAGGTCTAACTTTGCAGACCATTTTCCAGCAGGGCTGGTGGCAGAAAGCTGTCTTTTAAGTACTTTTAAATAAGCAGAGCTCTGGCTAATCACCACTAATTCTTGACCTAGAAGCAACTTGGCTTGTGGCTTTGGTGCTTCGCATGCCTCCTCTCTGCGCTCCCTCCTTGTCAGCCCATGGGCTCCTTGGTTTGCTCCAGCTGAATTGCCACCAGGGTGTGTGGTGGCTGCTCCCTGCTCTCGGGAGGATCTTTGGAGTCGGTGATGCCGGCTGGAGCTCCTTGTTGCTGCTGTCACTGCAGGCTGGAAGCTGACTGAGACATTGGATTTTGTGACGGGTGGGGAGAGCAGGAAGCCATGGGGCGTGTGTGACCCCTAGACCCCAATGCAAAGAACTGTATTTGTCAATCAGCTTGTTTTCTTTATTTTTTTGTGTTCTTTGCTGGAGAGCTATTATATGTAATTGGTTCTGGATTACTGCACAAACCACATTCAGATAACATGTGTCACCTTGGGAATAACCAGCATAAAACTAACCAGCATCCAAGTGCTTAGGCTGAAGGGCTGGGCATTGTGTGCATGTGGGTTTTGTTATTCTTTTTAAATACATCTTGATTAAAAATACATGCATTTTAAGCAAAGCACTTCCTTGTGCATATCTGTTTTGCTGTAAAGAACCAAGTGTGGTCCTTTAGCAGATCAACATTCTTGTAGTCTCCTCTGATGCTGTGCCAGTTTTGTTTATTTTCTTAGCTGAAATTATTTCCTCTACAGATTTTCTTTAGAGAGGACACTGCTTGGTATAAGTCTGGTTCAAACATAAGCCCAGCCAGCTACTGCTCTGTTCTTCTGCTAGGCTTTCAAATGGGAACCGTGCTTTATTATTAGAAAGCACACAGTCATATCGAAGCCATCTTAGAAGGACATCAAAATCTGTATGAAACAGACTTGAGGCAAATGATCTCTAAAATCCTTGTTTTGATCATCTCAGAGATGCTGCTGAAGCTAATAAGGCGACGTCATGCAAAAGATATTTGAGGCTCAGTTTTACCAAGGATTAATTATTGTTATTTTTGACTGGCTGGTAGCAGTTGTGGTAGCCCAATTTAGTTTCCAGTGGAAAGGTGTGGGAACAAAATGAGAAAATGGAGCTTGGTGACCCAAAATGACCCAGATGACCCAAAAGTTTTCTTGGCGCAGTGTGGTGCTTCTCCCCCAGTCTCACGGCATGGCAAGCCTTGGTGTAAGAAATGTGCTTTAGAATTGGGCCGTGCCAGAGGGCAGCCTGCTGCTCTGTTGCTCCTCTTGTTGTGTCTTTTGTGGGATGCAAAGGACAGAAAGAGGCCACGTGGGCAGGAGAGGGGGAACTGGAAGGTGTCTTTTCAAGTCTACGCTGTGCTCTCCAAGAAAAGCAACTTGGAAGACTTTGTACAACAGTGACATCTGGTGATACCCATCAATATTTACTGCCTCCATCTGCTTTTTTTAAGGGGGGGAGCTATAGTCTGCAAATTACTTATTACTTGAAGTAAGTTGGAGCAAGTACTTGGACTAGATCCAGGACAGAGACTTTCTAGGACACCTCCTGGTAGGCAGATTGCTGCATTTGGCTTGGGTGTGTGGGTAGCAGATCAGACCTCCTCTCCCTTGAAGGAGAGGATGCTCAGGGTGCTGTGAGATGGTGACGTGCTGCTCTCTGCTACTGGCATAGGAATAAGGGACCTAATGTGCCTTAATGGGCATCATCTCATAAGGGAGGGTGTCTCCTGTTGGCGTAGCTGGAGCTATAGGTGCTGCAGTCCCTGGGTGGAGGGTGTTATCCTCGCTGCAGCCCTCAACTCATTTGCTTAGACCTTACTTTTATCTGGAGTGTTTCAGTGCATTTAATAAGTAGGGCATCTAATAAGTATGTTGTATAAATAAGGTGAAATGAACTCTTTACTGATGTGAAATATATTTGCTGTTACGTGTCAGCGCTCCTGAGTTAGATAACCAAGTGTTAGTGGAAAGTTTGTGTTTCAAGCTGTGGTTTATTCTATGTGGGTCCTTCTACCGTCAGTGCAGTTGGTACAAGTAGGCTGGTTGCTGGTTCCTTTTTTATTTTTTTAAGGGTAAGCTAAGCATGTCCTCCCGTCACTGAAGGAGACGCAATCTAATTGCTCTGCTGAGAATGAAGCTTCCCTTTCCCCAGGAGGAGGACATGGCACGTGAGCGTGAACCAGTTCTGCTCTCCCTTCTCCTGCACTGAATGCCCTCGAGCACTTGGATTGTACTTACGGTTTTTTGGCCTCCTTCTCAGTACTTGAGCAAATAAGTGAATTCAAGCAATTCATAAATAAGAGGTTTCCATGAGCTAATTCAAGTATGGGGTGTGCTCTGAAAAGAATTGGGTAATCTCTTCCTCTCCAAGGGATTATGTGTGGCTTGAGGTCTAATTCCTGCAGTGCATCTGGATCACCTGCCAGGACCAGTGCTCAGGTGAACACTTGACACCTGCTCTATGGCTTGTCAAGAGAGATAGCTGTGCTCCTAGGGCAGGGCCTTGGTTCTGCCCTGCACTGCAGCAGTCATGGAAATGGTGTTTAACCAAGAACCATTGGGAAAAAATGATCCTTTGGCTATGCTAATGTGGGGGACAGAGGGGAGGCCTGTAGTGAAGCTGAGCTCAATTTCTGTAATATTAGGTATTACACAAGCCCAATAAGCAGAGTGAGTGTGATGACTGCATCCCTATTTCTTCCCCAAAGGATAGAATGAAGTAAATGACTCATTGGAGAGTAGTAGTAAGATAGGTTTTCGTACTGTTAATCAGATGCCAAAAAACCATATACATTTTCTTTTCCTTGGTAATACAGAGCTAAAACCAGCAATCAGATGGTAACTGATGGTTTCTTGAAACTTTGGTATAATTGAAAACCTGCAGAAAATGTATGTTTGCTTCCACAAAGCTGTTTCTTTTAAAGAAATCTGTATCTCTATATCATGTTCTCTAGCTCCTGTGTGACCAGAATTTCTTGTGCGGCATTGTGTTTTACATCTTCAAACAAAATACCAGTAAGTATCCCAAAGAAAAACCTTAGATATGGATAATTAGAAGGAAGATAATCTGTATGGTTTCAGGAAGAGGAACAGAAAATACCTCATAGGTAGGAACGATGGTTTGTGTCCAGATGGGTGGCCGAGTGCTTTGCAAATCCCATTGAGGAAACAGGCGTATGCTGTTTAACACCTCTCTTAATTTTAAGAGACAGTCTATTCAAATCCAGCTGCTAAAATTTAGCGAAGTGATGATCTCGGTGCTGGTGAGAGCACATCCAAGAGCAATTCATCTGGCATTATAGGTTCCATTTTGAGAAAGTGCGTGAGCTGCCTGTGCCCCTGATCAGCAGAGAGCCAGCTCAACTTGAAATCATCTTGTCCAAGTATAAAGCATTAGTGGGAAAATGAAGAGCAGTGTTTTCCCATTGATTTCAGGGGGAAAGGCTATAATGGCTAAGTCACGGGTTGAGGATATAAACCCGTGGCTCTCCTGTTCGTGGTTATTTCAGGACGCAGCAGTGTGTGAGTCAATCTGCAACAGTAGCTTTTAGGAGCAATAGTGATGAAGCCAGTGGGGCTTAAGAGGAGACTTAGGCCCTTGGAGAGTTCCCCTTCTGTCTTGTTTCTGAAGCAGCCGGGGGACAGGGAATGCTATGGAAGGTCCTCAGTGTTTGCTAGTGTCTGATCCCAGCTTCTGCTGAGAAACCACAACTTCTGCCTCTGAGTGCAGGACAACGACATGGACTTCTAGTGTATTAGAAATAATGTTTTATGTGCAATTACTTCTTTTTTGCCAAGGGATGTGTGAATGGGTAGAAAACTAAGTCCTAGTGATGGGTGGGTTCCTAGTGGGACTCCGGGGCTGTGGAAGGGTCAGAACTGCTCAGAGCTTCTTAGAGGAAGACAGAGAAAATCTGCCTGGTCTGTTTGAACCAAGTGCATCTTGAGATAGTCTGTCCTTCCACAAACTTTTGTGCTTGGCTCCAGTTTAAATCCCTGGCTTCAGTTCAGCTTATTGGAGCTGGAGGACGAGGCGCCTTGGCAGGTCTAATCCAGCGAGCTCAGGCTGTCTGTACCTGCAACACCTTCCCAGCCAGGGGCTGTGAACTGCTTCCCGCTCTCTGCACTCCCTGCTTGATTCCTGGGCTTCCTAGGAGCATCTAGGACATGGCTGCTCCTCCCGGGAAGGCCGACCTGCCCCAAGGAATGCAATTTCCCTGCTTTAAACTTCCTGGGATGCCGGGAACGCTGTGGTCCCTCGGGGATCCTTAGTGACTTTTACGGTCTTTAAAAGACCTCTGCATGGATTTGTAATCATTCTACATGTACACGGAGCAACACTAACATAACTGGTAATTAATTTGTTTTAATTGTTTTTATATAATCCCCGCGAGCGACCTCATGTTTTGTTTTGCATCTGTTATGTTTCTGACTCAAATTTTAATGCCTTAATGGGAATGGTGCCAACTGCTGTAACACTGAGCTATGAGCAATCTCCTGGCACACTTCCAGTCCTTTATTGTGGAACTAACTATACAGCACTGTAATTTAACTAGCAAAATGTGGCAAATCACTATTATTAATAACAATAAATCTATTTCTGCAGGTTGACAGCATTAAAATAACAAATTACTCTGCAAAGAAAGCTGGTAATTTTGGGTGCTTTCCACTGCGATCATTGCAGAAGTGTAATATCCATTATTAAGAGCCCTTTGGTGTCTCATGAAGGAGCTGTTTGCACATGACAATGCATCATGGTGCTTAAAACAGGGGAGGATAGAGGCCTTGACCAGGGCTATTTCAGTAATTCATCGTTTTAATTTAAATGTTAATGGCAGGATGGGGTGAGTTGGGGGAAAATTGTGTCTTTCTTTTCCCTCTCCCTCCTTTTAATAACACTGTCTCACGCAGTTATTCCTACCTTAATGCCAAGATGTTCATTTCCCCTTCTCCCCACCCTGCATGACTGTCTCTGCTCCTGAATTCCTAGTCCCCTGCAGTGTGCAAGTCCCCTGAGGTGCAGCCGAGCGCTTGATTTGTGCAAGGCTTTAACCACAGCAGCAGAGCTCACCAAAGGCTCGTGTTTGCACGTAAGCAGCCAAACTCCTGCAGAGCTTCACAGGATTGCACCAGCCCCATCATTTGCACAAGACCAGACCGAAATCCCATGCTGAAAATTCCTTTCAGGCCGGTGTTCCTTGGGGGCCTGACGCTGTTGAACCTGGAAGGTTAGGCTCAAGTTGCGAGCGATTTGTGCCTCAATCTGCCTGGCACCTTTGCCCTGCAAACCCCAGGAGCAGTGTGATTCAGTGTTGCACCTGCTGTATTAAGTAATCCCAGGCTTTTGCAGCCTAATTGAAGAAATCCACGTCAGCCCTTAGCACCAGTGTGGCTCAATAAGAGCGACTGCGTGGGGAGTAAAGAGCCGGCTCCTGGGGCGTGAGGGTGGAGAGATGGGGGCTGTGGGTGGTGAAAGGGAGGGAACTGGGGACTGACTGTTTGGGATTAGACCTTGACTGACTTAACCACCAATTTCCTTTGTTTCAGTGCTCTGCGTTGGTGGGGGAGGCAGCCTAGGAAACCCAAATGGGAGTTGGAACATTAGAGAAAAGAGAATATTGGAATATCTACCTCATAAACTTCAGGCACTGAAATATAGTTAGACTAGTAATAAAGTTAGTATTTGCCTAAGAACTTATAATGTATTTAGGGATTTGACTTCCACTTTTTGGTTATTATTTCAAGGCAAGTCCTTAGCTAAGGCCTCTGCAGGTAATGGAGACAGTCTTACTGGCTACTGGTCGTTGCCTCGGTGGCTTTGGCGCTTCATAGAAGAGTCTGAAATCTTCAAATTATCATTTGAGTGACACTGATGCCAATAAAATTTGGCTGATGAGTGTAGATCATTGCTCATAACTCATTTGCTTGAACATATATTCTTTAAAATATATTTTCAGGGATTTTGAATAGTCCAAGCCCATTTCTGGAGCTAAATTTTGCGGTTATTTTAGCAGAAGCCTACACAATATTCAAGTCTGGATACTCCTGGTTTGGAAGTTCACAGCATAGGTAGTGGAAATGTCAGGCACTGGGAATTAGGGAATAAATTGTGGTCCATAACTTGACCATTGCTTGTTTGCCTTTGCTGCAGCCTCAGTAATGACTGTGGAGTCAGATGAGATGTTGGAAACTCTGAATGAGCAAATGGGGAAGGGAAAAGATAGCTAAAGGATGGCTGAGGAGAGCACTGGGGTGTGCAAGGAAGGGTCAGAGCCTCCCACAGACCCCCTCTGCGGTGCAGTGAGCAAGTGGTTCTGCAGCAGGATGACAGCACGGTGACTGCAGGATGGTGTCTTGTTTGACAGCAGCTGCTGCTCTCCTGGAGAAGCGTGTGCAGTTCCTGGAGGTGCTGATGTGGGTGAGTTTCTGAAGGGCGTTGTGGACCCCCGGGTCCCGTAGCAAAATCTCAGAGTGCACTCTGGTATCTCAGTTATTTGTGTCCCACCCTTTGCCTTCAATCTAAGATCTTATGACACTTGACAAGCAAGACGGAGGTACTTGACCCTGCTGAGTGTTTTCATCCTGTCAATTTGTGAAGCAGCCAAGTCTGTGTTCTGGCACGGTGGAACACGCTGATGTCTCTCAGCTCTTGTTCTGCAGTTGGAGCAGTCTCTGTTATTTGGAATGTGCCCTAGTTTGTTGCCCAGAAAAGCCTGTGTGTGGCCTCACCTTCATGACAGCTTCAAGGCATGTGCTGCAAGTAGGAGGTGGGCCTTGATGCTCTGTTTGGTGCTTCCCTTCTTGTTCCTTGTGGACTGTCTCTGTCACTTACAGGCAGTTCTAGTTGCAGACAGAATAAGCTCTTTTCTAGGCAGACAGATTGCTGGAGGCTGCAAAACCTCCAGCCATGTTTTACGTTGGACATCCACCAGGACATCCACCAAAGGTGGAAGTGTCTTTTAACATAGTGGGTTCTTTGGAAACAGGTGTTTTCACTAACTTTAGGAAGCAAATGGAAACTTTGAAGGTCATGGGGCTTTGAGTCTTTGGGATGGTTGTGTAGCCTCAGCTTGTAATGGAGAAGTTTTGAAACATAATAAAATGGAAAGAGAAATTGGGGAAGACTTGGTAGAATGAAACAGTGGATTCTCTATTGTTAAACATTATCTTTTCTTTTGCAATTTAAATAAAGGAAGCCAAGCAATCGCCTGAAATGGACAGATGGTTTCTAGGAATGTCTAAAATATTGAAAACTAAGGTCTCATGAATCAAAGCGAAAAAGAGAGTTTAAGAACCAAAGCAGTGTGTAGTGAACCACTTGGGAAATTAGGCATTAGCACGAGTCTAATGTACCAAACCAGTTCACTGTAATATTAATATTTATAGAGGTCTGAGGAGGCATTAGGTGTAAGCACTTACATAAGTAACCAAAGCTATTTTTCTTTAGATCTCACACAGACCATCAGATTTCCAAGCATTTCACATATTGTATGAATAATATTCTGCAGTTTTGTCTACACAATCCATAGGGTCAAGTGTAGTTATTCACTTGAGATCTCTGTTGGTTCTTGCCTTCTGTGGATAGGAATGCTGAACTTCATAGCTCCAACCTGTGGTATTCCAGAGCTTTGAGCTTTAGAAACTGAGTTCATGCAAGCTGTAGGCTTTATAGTTGATGAGGGCTCTGCTCTCTGCACATCTCTAATTTATATCTGAAGGGGTTTATACTATTTTGTTATTTAAACTTCTGTTCTGCAGGAGTAGAGATATAGAGGAAATGTGTAATGCTGCAAAGCTGCATAAAACAAAGTTGGCAATCTGGAGTTGTGTGATTTGTGCCTGCAAGAGACTGTTTCATGGTGATTAAAAAAAGTAGACTAATGAAATTTCTCTTATCTTGAAAGGCAGAGTCCACTGATATTGGAGATGGAAAGTACTGGGCTCTGACTCGAGCTGTTACCTGCAAATTAGCTACTCATGCTGCTGTTGGTGACAAGATAAGATGTAAAAATAACAAACTACAATGCAAACTATCTGGAGGTGATTTTAAGTGTTGAGAACTCTAGTTTTACAGATCTTATTCTTTGCAATTAGCAGCAGAGATTTGAAAAAAGACTGTGCATCGCTTGGAGGTGCGAGAACCACGGTGGTGCCATTATGTGTATGGTAAAAGGGTGCCCTGTCCAAGGGGATATTCACTGCACAGCGGGGGCACTAAGCTGAGCATCCCCTCCCTGACAGCAGGGTAGGGGTGG
This sequence comes from Rhynchotus rufescens, assembly GCA_032273925.1. Lineage (NCBI taxonomy): Eukaryota > Metazoa > Chordata > Aves > Tinamiformes > Tinamidae > Rhynchotus > Rhynchotus rufescens. Next base: position 10,025 of record JAVCKT010005790.1, on the reverse strand, counting down.
TCCCAGTCTCTTCATGCACAGTCATTTGGATCCTATTTTCTACATCTGGGAATGGGGCCAGTCTTAAAGAAATGGGAGATGGCAACCTCAGCTCTGTTTTTTTCCTGTGATTTTTTTCTGCTTTAACATCGCTTTCTGTTAGAAGAGATTAAAACTAAAAAGCTGAAGATTGTCCCTGTTTACTTAACTTGAACCAGTTAGACTCAAAAGACTATTTTTTTGAATAAGGGCACAAATGTGTGGTGATGGGAAGTATAAGAACCACTGATCTTCATCTTGGTGACAGTAGTTACCTGGGGATGAAGCAGACCAGTGAAGGGGGCTGCTATAGCAATGTAAATGTAAAATATTATGTAAAATATTCAACTCTGAAATTGTTCTTCTGCTGATACTTCAGTAACTTTTCTATAGTTTAAAGTGGGTTGCAAGTGAACATAATTTGAAACTAAAGGGGACATTCTAGTAGGAGAGACCTGAGCTCAAAAAATGAGAAGCAGTTTACATTGAGACCAACCTGGAGCACGCAAGGTTTCCTGGCTTTGCTGGATGGAAGAAAAATGGATGCTCAAAAAAACTGAAGTGGTTTGTCCAAGGCAGGGAAAGGCTGCGACATCACTAGGGTTAGTCAAGCCTGACCTCTTTCACACGATTTTAATTTGAGCTCTAAAGCGTTAATCGAAAGGTCTTGATTAGTCTCTCAATGCGGATGATGGGAGTTTTTCAGGCAGACAGATTGACTTTGAACCAGCGGCCGTTTTTGGGTGTATGGGGCAGACAGGAGGGTGGAGGCAGGAGGTTGGGTGGGTGCATTTGCTGCTCCTGTTTACACTAAAGGACTAGTCATGCAGAACCAAAAGAGGAAAAAAAATAACTTATTCTTTCTGCAGACACTAGCAATAATATATTGACTTTATTTAAAAATATCCAAGTAGCTAGCATGGTTTATTTTATTGGTTGCTTAATATTTAGAAGACATTCCATATCAGATTTGACAGGTCAACTTCTTGGCCTGAATTATTTAAGAGTCTCTTCAGTGCTGAATTCCTGGCTTTTGTTGGGCTGCTTCCTAGCCTGGATGTTATCTAGCCTAAGGAATTTGGTTTGTCTCTGTGTCGGCATGCCCAGGAGAATCTGAGTCAAGAAAACAAACTGCCCGTCCCCTTCACAGGAGATCTTGGCTGCTGTTGCTCTCCCCACTAAAAGCTTTATCACTCAGCCTTGTTATTACCATACTAAACGGAACACTTCAGAGCTTAGCGGCTTAACAAGATAAAAACACGCGCTGCGGTTAATGTGGTTACTGCCGGCGCGCACATGGGGCCGGCGAGCAGAGCTGCAGCTTCCTGCTGGCGCAGCTGTGCGGCCCAGCAAAGCACTTGGCCTAATAAAGCCTTTGAAAGCAGACAGCTCGAGAGGTCGTCTTGTTTCAGCAGGGTAACAGCTGAACCTCCACCTGAGGTGCAGGAAAGGGTCCTTTCCTCTTCTGGGCACCTGCTGTGGGATTTGTGTTCAGGCTAGACTTGCTGTCTTCCAGCTTCTGTTTCTGCAATTTCTTTCTTGAGTTGAGTAGTATTGAATGCGAGGGTGCAGTTTTAGTAAGTTGTAATCCAAAGGCGTTTAGTTGCAGTATTTATGTAAGCCTTGTATTTCACGAAAGTCCTTCATATTCATTGATTTTTCTATTATTGTTGATTTCCACTTGAGATTCATTTTGAAATGTATCCAGTGTAAATTCAGCTTTCCTGACACAGAGGTGGACTTTGCTCACGTTTGCACAAAACTCCTCTTGGTGCCGGTGGAATCTGCTCTTGCAGAGTGTGTGACCTAGGAACTGGATGTTACCCTGTTTACGCTAGGGAGCATCTCGGTTGAGCATCAAGAAGAGTGGTCTTTGACAGGACATGGGGTTAGTATCCAAGGGGCTGGGGTTCAGTTGTCAAGCAGGCCATAGGCTGCATAACTCTGGGAAGATGAAGGTTGGAAGTTCTGACCGCATTAAATGAATGCTTTTTGAAAGGCTTTCAGAAAACATCCATGGATACTAGTAACATCAGCCGTGTGGGATGAGAGCTTAGGTATGTCCCTGTTGCTTAAAGTTGCTACCTTTCCTTCAAGGACTTTGCAGTCAAGGAGTCAGAGTGAGCTTGAGTGTGACTGTAAATACTGCAGTTTGTCTGAGTGTGCCGTTAATATCCCAGCCCCGAATGAGCCTGGGGTGATTGAGATAGGAGGTGGGGTGCACACCCAGCTTTGGGTTTGGCCTCTTGCACACCTTGGTGCCCCAGGCCCTTTGCACAGGACCCTCGGCTCGCCTGGAGCCCCTACGAGCCCCTGCAGGGCCCTACGTTCAGGGGGTGTCGAAGGGCAGCAAGCGAGTGGGGCTGTAGCAAATACTCTATTTTTCAAGCATTACAATGCTGGCTAAAAATTCAAGTTCCTCAGGACAAAAAGGGAGAGGAAAAAAAAAAAGTGAAATAATTGCTGTCTCTGGAAATTTCAATTATCAGTCAAAATATCCTGAAATCAAAACCTTACTGACATTCAGCCTCAATTATATAAAAACCATTGGGGATTTGGAGTATGTTCATATAAATGAGGTCTCTGATAACTGAGGGAATTTTCAATGTACTTAATGGATGTCAAGAGACTTGACCCTGTTTTGAATACCAGGGAGTTTTGGATAATTGAAGTTTGGATAATCTAGGTTGAAATGTAGAATTTAGCAAATTAAGATAATATTGAGACTGCATGCAAGTTAATTTTAGTTCTGACAAATGAAACCAGTTTAACAAGCTTAAAGACTAAAGGCAGCAGAGAGGAGCGCCGGGCGCTGCAGCCTGCAGGCATCCGAGGCAGCGCGTGCAGCCCCAGTGATGCACTTGGAGCAGCATCTGCAAGGATCCGTGTACACAGATGAAGGCTGATTTAATTTCTCCAGCCCGCACATACCACACGTTGTCCATAGGGTTTCCAGTTTGTACGGGGGTGGCTCCTCTGATGAGTGTTTGTGTCTGATTGAAAGTGAGCAGAGACTGGAGAGCGATAACGCAGCAAGCGCGTAATGGCTATTGATGATGATGATGATGATGATGTGGCTGGTAAGAGTTGGATGCAAGGCAGAGAAGGGCAGTTGTGCTGCATTTCCCAGCATTGCCTCGCGTCCCAAGTGCTTTCATGCTCGTGTGTCTTTCCTTCTCTCTCTACACATGCATGCTTTAATATATTTCTAGATTTCCAGGGAGGGGAAGGATTTAACTGCTAAAAATGAATTATTAGCACAGTGGTTTAGGAACAGAAAAGCAGCAAGATTGGAGAAACAGTGTCCTGCATTAAATCAACTGACAGCAGGTACAAAAACCTGACATCCTCATGAAAATCTCTTTATCTGGCAGGTCTGAATCGATCCTGAAACTGAGAAGTCTGTTCGTTTCCCCCAAGCTTGTCATAATGAGAAGCGTCTCTAACCCCCTTGGCACCAGCAGCAGACCCTGTCATATTTTGAGTACTAGAGGGGGGCAGGAGAGGTGGTTCAGAAGTGGCAGGTGCTGCTGCGGTGTCCAGGCACGTTACCCGTTTCTTAGGGCACGTTACCGTTTCTTGCTTGGCTCTTGGGCAAGATGCTGACGTGAACGGGACTTTGCCCCCCAACGCTGTAACAAGCTGGGCCTTAGTGAGTCTTTGGCTGTGATATGAAGGTGTTAATTTTTCCTTTACTGACTGTGGAGGGAAAGATGTTGGGCACTGCAGTGTGTGGAGAGTGTTTAAATGTGGATATATGAGAGGCAACGGTGGAATTTTTGACTGAGGCAGATATTAAATATTTGGCTGATGCATTGTGTATTGTAGACTCTCCTTCTCATTTTTCAAAAATATGTTTTCCCTTTTAATATAGGCTCTTGGCAAAGGGAGGGTAGTGACAATGTGGCAGCCAGTGAAGACATTCTTGGTGAGCATTTTAACTTGACATAGGCTCCGTCTGTCTGCAAGAATGTTTATCAAGGAGCATAACCGCTGCATAACATCAGGGGAAGGATGCTCTGCAAGGGGAGTGTGTTAATTTTATTACATTAGCAGCTAGAAACCCCAGGTCACCCTGGGACTCTGTAGTGCTGGGCTGGATATAATTCCCTATTTTCCAAATAGCCAAGGGAAAGAAAGAAAATACATAGAAAATGAAAGGATTATCCTGTCGTATAGATGGGAATGAAGTGTCACGCCATCAAATGACAGACACAGAGGTTAAATAGGAAGGGGGAGTACAAATCTCCCCAGTTCCGATCTAGGGTTTTATCCACATAACTGTCCTCGCTGCTAGGATCTCAGTTTGAAAACTGTTGTATTAGAGTGGATGGAAAATTAGACAAAAGGGGGTTCTCTAATGCTGCGCTGAAAGAGGATAAAATGCTCCAGAGGGCTGGAGAGAGGGCTGTGCTGAAAGATGAGACACACCAGACCTTCATACAGGTTTAGCTATCAGAGACTTGTTGGAAAACTGTCAGGAAAAGGAGTTTGTATCAAAGCACGGAGGGGACACATGAAGGGTGGCTTAGAACAAAGGGCAAAAGGGGCTGTTTGAGGGAGAAATGTAGAAGAAATGTAGAAATGAAAAAATTGGTGTTAATCTATATGTGTTTGATAGCTGGAAAGATACTCTCACCCTAACAGCTTTTAGCTTTGCAAACATCACCAAAAAAGGAGACTAGACAATGCCAACTATTTTCTACTGCAAAATTACCATATAGAGACCCGCAGGGAAAATGCTGGAGACCGCAAACTGTAAACAAGCCGGGCCACTGGCAGTCTCAAAAACCAATGTTTTTTTAAAGTGCATGTTAAAACCAACTTTGTTTACTTAATTGCAATAGAACATTGTATTTTCCTAAACAGAAAATTGAGAAAACCTGGAGGGTGATTCTGTGGTTTGCAATAAACAAACACAAATGTGAAATCAAATCCTACCCAAATTACAAAAGCTAAGTACATGAAACGCCCCCAGTACAAACTTGTCACTCAAGTGGCAACTGGCAGGAGTTGGACACTTTTCATAAACCATAGTTTTAGCCTTTATCTTAATGGCAGTGCTTTGTTATGATTGACCTTCTTCTGGCTGGAAGCCCACTTAAACTAAACAATGCTATTCTGTTCTGAAGAGGGAGAATAGAGCGGCATTGTTACTTTGGAAAATGCCTTTGGACTGAATCCCAGATGGGAAGGAAGTGGTGTAATTACTGTACTCAATGCAGAGCTCTGTAGGAGCATGCAAGGCAACGAGCCTGCAGCGAAGGGGGAGCAATTCTACACCTCGGCTGACTGTGAGACTCTATTAACTGACCAATTTTCATATTAGTGTTTTGTTTGCTCTGCTTAAGCAAAACCTTCAGCATTTGACCACTGTAACTTAAAAATTCAAACCAGGCTCTCTAAGCAAACAGGGAGAAAAACCATACAATGATGGCTTGAAAGTGGCCACCCAGCAGCCTAAACCAGGTTTTTTGTCTTTACCTGTTGAAGATAAGCCTCTCTTTGTTCCAAATTCCCCCAAACTGTGTGAGCTCATCTTCTGATTATCACTCCATTAAATATAGTCTTTGCTTTGAAATGTCTTGTTCTAGTGATAGAATCTCTGCTTTTGAACTTGTCAGAGTCATGTATAAATGACATTATAACACATGCTTTAGGATATAAATTTTCCCAAAGTTTGTTTTTGTAAAAAGACATAGGAATCACATTGTTTAAAAAGCTGGAAGAGACTTCTCTCAAGTGGAAAATGAGCTTGGTTTTGCTACTGTGATTCAGCTTTGTCTTAAAAGCGTCTCTACAGAGAAATGGAGTATGAGGCAAATTATTTTAGATGGAAGAGAGTTTTTGCTGTGTAGAGCTCAGTTGCAACAGATAAAATGGGCAAAAGATAAGGGAGGAATTACTGTGGCTGTTTTAGAGAAGTAACATAGATGTACAGTTACCCATAGCTGCTTGGGAGGCTTGACATAATCACGAAGTAAACGTGCTCTGAGATGCTTTGCTCCTCAGGAAATGCTCCAGTTTGGACCAAGACTCTGTTGTGTGTGGAGCACATCCAGAAATCAGAGCCAGGCAAGGAGGTTTGGGGGCTGCTCCTGCCCCTGTTCAGGTGTGTGTGAGCCAGGACCAGGCTTGCAGCAGGAGGGTCTAGGAGGTGGCGTAAGCCCTTGCCCTGAGTCCCTCTGACTCTGCCCTGGAAATGCCGTGTTGTAAATGGATGCTTTGTTTCAGTGCGCAAGAGGCATCTCTAACTGTTTTTCTGGATCCGCGATGTGTTTTTGAATAGCATCCAAAGCTTAGGTTGGGATAGACAGGAAGCCAGACAGGGATGTTTGAGTGTTTTCTGCGTTGTGTTGCCTCACACGCTATGAGGGTTTCTGCTCCCTGGAGAACCCAGCTGTGATGGAGCTCAGCGCTTCAGATTCCTTTAATGCTGACAGATGGACCAGCCGCTGGGCTCAAGAAACGTTCTTGTCTGGTGGAGCAGACAGGGTGGAATCCTGCGTGTTTGGATGGGCGTTTATTCCTTGAAAACTTCTGCTAAGACATATGCGTGGTCCAGCAGGAGTGAAAGGTTTGGTGCCATATGCAGAAGAACATAGGCTTTCATGCATTATTGAGACAATCACTGCCTTAGTACTTAGCTTTCCTTGGGGACCATTTTTCATATCTAATGTTTTGTAAAAGCTCGTGCACTTAGAGGGGTTGGAAGTGAACCGTAGCGAACAAAATTAGGTAGAAAAAGACAGAATTTTTTTTTTTTTTTTAGGGATAGTTTTTTGTTTTAACAATTTTACAGAGGTTGCTGCTGATGTTCATGAAGGTATTTTAGCAAAGAAGCAGTCTAGAAGCGTGGCATTCTTTTAGCAAAGAAGCAGTCTAAAAGTGGCTATGGCTGGTTGCTGCTGGAATTGTTATCAAGTTAGAAGATTGCCGCTGAGGGAGGGCTGAGTTCAATGGGAGCTGGGATTTGGATGTATCTGAAGGGGACACCTCATTGCTTGAATTCCTGCCAGTAGTAAAATTGTTTTTGAGTAGGGAGAAGCGCTGGCCTCCAGAGCACTGATGACATCTGCAGTGCTCAGGTTGCTGATGGATGAAGACAGGGAATTCGGAAAGCTGCGTCTTAATTGGTTTTGCTCAGGCTGTAGAGACTGCTTATACCCAAGCACCAACATCCAGAAGCAAAGTACATTCAGGGCATTGAACTCAGGATTTGCTGGTGAAGAGATGGCCAAGCAGGTCTATCCATCCCTGGGCAGACTGGGATCTGTGGGCAGCAGCTCCTGCCGTCTCGGATCCAGACCTGGAGCGCATGCTGCAGAGCGGCTGAGAGGTGCAGCCAGGTGTCCTGTAGTCCTCAACTGCTTATCAGGAGGTAGTTTGCATGGTTCAGATGAGTGGCCACACCATTTTGAAGAGAAATAGCGGGTCTGTTTATAGAGCTAGAGCCAGAAGCATCACCAGGTGACCCACGTGGACCCACGGCTCCAGGTGTGCCGTGCGTGTGACGGGGACGGCAACCCGAGCAGCCCGGGGAGGAGGCTGGAGAGCTGAGCCCCTCACTTGGAGGATGTTGCCTCTCACCAGCACGGACTCATGCAAGGAGAGACCAGTTTAATTACTGTGCCCTCGCTCTGCACCGCCCTGTAACGAGCAGTTAGCTCCTGAGTGGGGAGGATGGCAGCCTGAATTATTTCTTCCTTCTCTAACCTACTTTAACTAATTTCAGGATGCTGGCAGCTGACATGCATTATTTATACTGCTGCAAACCTTGTATTTTGGATGAGAAATCCTACTGCCAAGCTTCCCTCTTCTAATAAGAGCTCCTTTCATTAAATTGCCTCCTCCTGCAGCGCAGGGCCACCCTTGCCAGGGCCGCAGCTGGTGCTGCGCGCTGGCTCTGTGCCGTGGGGGTCTGTCCGGGCCCGGGACCTGCTCCTTGTGCCGGGCTCGGCAGCGTGGGGACAGGCCCCTGCACCCGCCGAGGCAGCGGGATGCGCCGCAGGGGCAAACCGCCCTGGGACTGAGTGGCAGAAGTCCTGATTTCCCCTGACCTGCTGTCTTGTGTTGCTACTCGAACCTGTGCAACCTGCACTTAACGTGCTCCTGTCCTCCTCCCGCACCCCCGGTGTGGGGGACAACAGAAGGTGACGCAGGAGGGCGACCAGCCGAGGCCCTGGAACAAAACGCTGTGAGGTGCCAAAATCTGTCTCTGTCACAGCGGATCAGTTGCCAGAGTCTGTGCTGCTACCTCCTCTTGTTCATTTGGGAGATAACTCGCTCCTTACCTGCTGCAAGGGCTTCTGACAAACCTCCCCTTTGAAAACTGCGCTCAAGGACACTGCTCTCTCGCTGTTTGCTCAGGCACAAATATTCTGGCGAGGATTTCTTTTTTTCTTCCCCTTGCTTTTATCTGAGGCAGCATAATAAAATACCTTAGATAAACAAATTTATTCTTGGAGGGATGTTTATTAAGCGCTGGCAATCCCTATGATAAATAATTTCTCTGGGAGAGAGCAGGGGGGTGGAAAAAAAAGTAGGCCAAGGAAATGATTTGAGCGCAGGGGATAATGCGGGAGCGCAGGACGAGGCGCGCGGGGAGCCGCCAGCGCGGACGCTCCCGCAGTGCCACCTACAGGGACTGGCACCCGGGCGGAGGGGACGCAGGACGGGCACCTGCGACACCCTTGGTCCCATTTTCTGAGCATTTGGGCAAAGCCTGGACCGCCTCTCTGACCCAGGCCCCCCATAGAAGGGGCTTCCCAGAGGTGCAATCCTGTCCCAAGCGTCTTACTCTGCCTGTGGGACAGCCAGATAAATGGGGTTTATCTGGCAATGGGGTAGGAAATAAAGCCGTCTGTGAGAATTAATAGTCTTTTCTGTTAGGGGAGAAACTAGACTGAGGGCAGGTTGTGAGGTGGAGGGGAGGAAATGCCTCAAATCGGTTTGAAACAGACTGTGGTGTTGTTGTTTTTGGTTCTTTTCGGTGAAATGAAACCCACAGAACTTTCATTTTGGGTCAACTTCAATGTCCGGTTAGACCCAAATTAAACGTTTTGTTTTGATTTGAGGTTATTTAACTCTTGCTTTTCCTCTTAGTTTAGGTGGCTTTTAATCAGAGAAAAAAACATGTCAAGCTGAAAAGCTGTTGCTTGACAGTACTGAAGGGAACGTGTCAGCACCTCCACAATAAGGGTTCTCACTCAGTGCTCTGAAATGCAATACCTTGAACTCTTTTTCCTTTAAGATTCCCCTTAAACTATTAACAGCCTTCCTTTCCCTCTCCTTCTTTATATCAGTGACAACTATTCATGGAGCTCATCTGCCGTTCAGTTAGATCTCTTTAAATCTCAATTTCTCAGCAAATTTATTATCTGTCAGCTCCCTAATCTCTTAGCTTGAGTGAATATACCACTTAACCAGCGGAGCAGGGAGTTTAAGTGGCATGTCCCAGAATACACTAAGAATGTGCAGCTGACCTGGAGACTTGGACCTTAGTCACAGCCCTTCTTGCCTTAGGAGCTCTGAACTCACTACCTCTAAGAGAACAGAGCTATAATGTAAAGATACCATGCAAGGATGTGATAGTCTGCAGAAGAAAACTGGACAGAAATATTTTCTTCTAAAGTCTGCTCTGATAAATGATGTCTGCCAGACAGCAGAGAGAAGCTCTGTGGATGAGTTTAGCCACTGACGTGGCCACTTGGCTCAGTCTGGGCGAGTTTGGGGGTGTGAAAGATCAAGAAGATGCCTTCAGCCTTATGGTTTTGTTGTTGCTGTCTGATTTTGGTGTTTCCATGCTGGCTGATGATAGAGAAAACTCTAAGAATGTGTTTTGGCCTGTGATGGGATGGACTTCTGAAGTTTGGTACAGAATGTGTGAACTCACAGTGGGTTGGCACACTTTGAAGCAGAGCAGCAGCCTCGGGCTATGCCTTCGCTTTGCACCTTCAAAGGAGTTGGTGGGACACCCAAGCCCCCTGAAATTCCTTCTTGCAGGA
>JAVCKT010005789.1:0-14454 GCA_032273925.1 Rhynchotus rufescens | reverse complement strand
CTTTAACAATATTTTTTTTTTTAAATTTTTTTTTTTTTTTTTTTTTTTTTTTTTTTTGGTTAAAATGAAGGGAAGTTCTAATTCAGGTAGAAAGATACCTAATACGAGAGAGACTGGGATAAATGAAATTCCATGAAGGATGAACGTAAGTCAAAAAATATGGTTGTTAACTCAATTATATTTGAAATACAAATTTGTTTCTTAATAAGGTCCCAATTCTGTAACCTACCAGATGCCTCTTTGAGAAATTCCACTAACAACAATGTAAGGCTATACTAAAACCTGCTTTAGTACTATGAGCTATTCTGATATGCATTTTTCTTTCTTCCACCTCCTCATCTCTCAAAATGTCCCAAGAATTGCTGTGTGCAAAGAGAAGGTCCTGACTCACGTCATAGTAACTTGGCTTCATGTGTCTGCAAGTACATTCTTTTTAGTGGGGTTTATTACTAATTTATGCAAGTATTAGAAATTTGAGAAGAAAGATCTGTTATTCAAAGGCTGAGAGTTGGAAAAATGCTATCTAAAAACATTATTTCTCACTCCACCAAACAGCATTATTCCCTTAGGGGTATTTTGCAACCAGTTTTCAGTCATCTATAGATAAAATTTCTTAAAGCAACAGCACTATGATATTACACTTGCATTTTTAGCTTAGATATAGTCTCTTCTGTCAAATATTTTGGAGTCTGGTAATTCTAAACAAGAAGTTTTGAGAAAACAGTGTTAGTATTAAGAAATATCCAATAGGGATAGTATAGCACAACACCCTACTCTGAAGAACACAACTATAACCAGTACTAAATACCTCTCATGCTTTATAGATCAATAAATAACATTTTCCTCCCCTTTCCATTCTTTTTGAGCTACACATATGAAAGAGTGGCTCTAAGAAAGCATAGTCCTAAGTGACAGGCCATCTTATTTTATATACAAAGCACCTGACATAGCTCATATTTCAGTGGTGTTTATCAGTTCCAGGAATAATACTGAAAAATAAACGTTAATTTTTCTAGCTATCCTTCTTATAAGCTTCAAAATGAGATTAACGCTTTCAAAAATGGTATAGTACTGATGTGTATTTTTCCACATACTAGATATTCCAGAGAGAAAGGCCAAAAAGGGGCTCTTGTGCCACGCAGGTTGGCACTACATGATATAGCATGCAGAGAAGAACCATTCCACAGGAGGAAATAATCTTACCCGGCAAACTCTCCACCTTGGGCTTGTGCCTGGCCTGCAATTGCATCCATGATAGCATCCTGGGAGTACATGCTGATCGGGGTGTTATACTGCGCGTGAATTATGGTAGCCTTGCCGCCCAAGCCTTTCACCTCAATGGGTTTGTGCGTAGACAGGGCAGAGTCCTTCAGGACACTGGGGTTGAAACGTTCCACAAAATCCGTACTGAGTTATGCACAAGTGAGGTTTGACAGGGAAAGGAGGGGAAGAAAGGATAAGAGTGTGATAATCGATTAAGTGAGAAAACAGGAATAACAGAGGAATGTGCACGTGGTCTTCATGGCATCGCACCGCAAAAGCTCACAGAGTAAGAGCCAATGTAAGAAGTAATAGTTAAAAGCTGGCTGTGGTAATAGAAGAGATGTTTGTGCTGGCTCTCAGATAAACAAAAAAGGTGAAATAGTTGTCATTTTATAACAAAATCACAAGAAATCACCACGTATTTCTGATTTTTACACAAAGTAGTCTACTCTTACATGCTCATGTATATAATTGTATACATATCTATACACACACATACATATGCATATACCTGGATGTACATACATGCTGCAGAGAATTCCTATTTTTTTACTACAACCATTCACTATTTCAAATGGATCTTAGGAAGTGCAACAGGGTGAACATATGTTAGATTCTCTATTATTTTGAAGGTCACTGTTTTCTGCATGCATGATTAATCATAGTGAAATTTAATACTGAAGCCTTTTAATCTTCAAAGTTGTCACAGACACTAATGAATTTTCACAAAAATCTGTGTGGACTGCCAGAAGGGTTGCTATAGTACGATATATTCACTGAAAAATAGTTTAGATCAAAATAACCTGCACTGCAATCTATGGGTTAACTGCAGTTGGAAGAGTTGTAGCCATATTTCCTAGCGGCTCCACTTATAAATAAGGATTTTGATTTGAGCAACTGAACCTCAGGCAAGACAACTGAAGCTTCCATAGCAAAGAAAGTCACTTCAGTGTCACACTTCAACCTAGGAGCACCTGGATTCCTGGCACTGCCTGGCTGCAGACTGTCACCATCTCAGAGTTAGCTCATAGTATTTTGGGGGGCTTTGATTAGATGACCTAAATCTCAGACTGTCATTCAGTGAAACAGGTACTCTTCTCTAACTACTGGGAGACCACACTGTTCTTTAAGCTACTGTTCTTTCCCTGCCAACAGCAGGGGGATGCAGTGCAGGTCCTGTACACTAATCAGAGCAGGGTGAAGCCACAAGTTTTGTTCTTTAGGAAATAAGTGTATCTCACAACACAATTTCATTTTGAATCGAAGCAAAAGCTAGAAAGGGATATATTCTCCACCACGAAAAAGAAGTTACGAAAATGTTATCATGGTTTAGCTGCAGTAGGTGTCTGAGAAATAAATCAGAACCCTCAACCTAGCATGCAAGAAAAAAAAAATCAAGTAAAGTTGGTAGCCATCTAACTTAATCTTCCACTGACTATCAAAGGTGGCGTGCCACATGTGCAGCCAGCAAGCAGAATCCTTCTATTTTCAGCATTTTGTTTGTGGGATGCCTGACTGAAGATTGACAGTAAGAGAGTTTAGCATCACTCCAAACACTGGAAGAACAGCAGCAACATGCTCAAGAACAGAGACACAGACATGCACATGCTGCAGTATAATCAAGCTTTTAGCTCATGCATCACTGTCATAAAGGAGAGACACAGAAAGCTGCATCATGCATCCATGCAAAAGTGAAAGCCAATTTTTTACAAAGACATTTTTACACTTTTTTTTATTTTTTATTACCTATTACCTATTGACATCATTAATAAACCAATCTCATTTGCTTAAGGACTTTATACTCACTGCTGACTTCTCAGCATGCACATGCCTTACTCTAACAATCGTTTCTCTTGCAATATACTACACAACCAGGTCATTTGGAACACATAGGTCCTCAATATTTTGAATTTAGTATTCTTTATCCCCACTATCATAAGTGTTGAAGAGATTCTAAACCCAAGACTTGAGAAGACTGCAAAGAAAACAGATCAAGGTTAAGAATATGAAACAGCAGCTGATTTCAACAGTTAAGAAATAAAAATTAGATCTCACCAGATCTCAACTAACATCTTAGAACAGCTTAAGCTTCCCTCAAAGTAGTAGCAGTAGTAGTGGCAGGGGTGATTTAGATTTGACTCGTGTAACTGGAACAATCTGAATGACCTCTTTCAGAAACTGTAATCAAATTTAGCCAGATCACCCATACCAAAGCAAAACATTTACTGAAATCAAGTGGATTTCCATAAAAAGAAGAGAAAAGGGTACAGCTTTTGAACTGCAGAGTTCTTATTTTAGCTCAGGGAATAAGGAGAGATATTAAAGACTTCAAGGGCTGCTGTGTTCTAGGACAAAGTGGCAGAGGTACAGTCCTAGAGACAGCTGGAGCAACTGTGTGAATTGAATGTTATTTTTATGCCAAACATAAGAAAAGTTGTATCAGTGATAAGAATACAAAGATTGAAAAAACTATAATGCGACTTCCCTGTTCCAAGACAGTAATAACATAATAATTATAACTGTAATGTGGCAAGAGTTTCTTTGAATACAAAGCATCTAGATGCTGCCTTATGAGCAACAGAAAATACCTGTATGACTTATGTTCATGGAACAGACTTCTGTGTTTATGCATTCTACTATTTCTATAGTTCTCTTACCAGTTTAATTCTGACATTTATTTTATTGCTGAAGTTTAAGCTTAAACTCTTCAGCAATTTCTGGGCAGCATTCTTTTCAGGGACAGAAAGCAGGAATTTACAAAGCATCCTCTGTCATTACCTTAGAAAACTACAGAAAAAAGCTGAGATTTTAGCAAATTGCCATAAATAATACAGATCAATCACCATTTCAAGTCCATAGTTTGTACTTATCTGAGCAAACTTTTAAGTAAGGTCAATAACTTTTTGGATCTTTTCAAGACCAATATCTGATACCAGCAAATACCGTAAGCGTGAGTTTTAGTGGAGTAGGATTTAAAAAAATTTAAAAGTCAATGCTAAAAATATCACTAATAATATAACAGAGGAGAGAAAAAAAAAAAGAAGACTCCCCAAATCCTGACTGCATGAAAATCATTTGAAGAGTGGAATTATACCCTGGCTGCAGAAACTAAAAAAATCTAAAAATAATTGCAAGATTGGAGCAACCTCAAACTCTAACTACGTTTGCGGCATTAGAATCTTACTGTGAAATTCTGAGCATATGGTATTCTTAGAACAGAGCCACCAGGGGATGCCATAGCCATGTATGACACTTGCCATACCAAACAGATTTTTTAAATATTTGCACTTGCAAGCCAACACAGCAGGAACACCAGGGATCATGCTACCCCAGAACACAAATCTTCACACATAACAGCGTAACACAAATACTTGGCACTACACAGAAGTCATACTAACTTGGAACTGGTGTTGGTTATGACCTAAAAGAAGAGAAAGAGAAGAAACATCAAAAACAAACAGAATTGTCAATAGTTTTTAGAGTGCAAAGGACAAGAAGTATTTACAGAAGTTTATGGAAGCTTTTTTTCCAGTTCATCCACAAATAGAAACAGAAAGCCAATGTACACCTGAAAATCCCAACATGATTAAGAAAGGAAAAAATGTAGGGATTATAGCTTATCCACTAGGATTTAGTAAGGTGCAGTGGTATTTTGGCTGACCCTTGAATGTGATTTTATTACTGTGAATCCCTGGAAGTACTTTTATCTCAGAAGCACTGTTTCCTAAGTGGACAGTAGCAAAAAATAGGAGACATTTGCAGACGACATTTCTCACCTAAAAGTAGTAAATGAGTGAGAGAGATGACATTCTTCTTTCAGATACCAAATATGCAGGGAGGAATTTATTCTCCACAGGCTGCCCTCAGAGCATCAGTCTTGCAAGACCGATCTTCTAGTCGTTTATGTGCTGGAGAATAGCCAGATAAAATATTCATGGATGTTTTAAAACTCAATATAAGGTAAAAACTTTTCCATTTAACAACCTGTTTGCCTAAATTGAACTGCACTTGCATTATGCCAACAGTGGTGTAAACTAATTGATTTCAGCCTAGTCTGTCCTAGCTCTCTCAGTGTGAAATGAAAAGGGGCAATTCAGTCCATGCATTCTGTATCTTTTGGATATTCACATCAGGATATTTACTCCATTTGTTATGTATGGAGTTGAAAAAAACCATACATTCATTCTATAACCTATCGTGCTCCCAAAACAACAAGTAACTGGCTTGCACAATAATCCAAAAGAAACACAATACAGAACTCTAAATGTAGGCTTTGGGCCAACCAAAGCTAGATGCAACAGAGAACATGCACAGCCTGTAAGGCCCCATTATTTGCCAGTAACTCTGCTGGTTGCAAGAGTAGTATTAATTGGACTACTATTATTTTTGCTTAGTTTCAAACCTTAATGTCCATTTTTTGTTTTTCTTCTTGGATGAAGAGTAATTCATCAGGGTATGACTAAAGGAAAACGGATCAGTTATTAAATATCCCTCCTTATTTAGCTGCACAGAATGTCGTTGATAGATCTAGGCACTGAGCCTACCAGCTTGCTACCAACGCTTCTGGATTTGGGGTGGATCTGGAATGGATAAACGATAGCGGAGAGCAACAGTGCTACCTGAGTGACATTCCAAGTGCATTTTGTCTCTTTCTGCTTTTGCTCAGGGGACCCTTTGGTATTCCTGTTTTGTTTTACTAAGTCTTTCTACAACTGACCCGGTCTCCTCTACTTTCCATGATCAAAAATATTCTGACAAGCCGGAGCGACAGTCAAGGCTTTGCACTTTTGCTTTTCCATGGAACAGCAATCACCGATTGCTTTTTACAGTTCCTGTTCTTCAGATGTCAGATTTGAGAATATTCAGCAAGCTATACAAACCCTGAATTAGGAGATACTTATCAGTCTTACAAGAAACAGAAGAGATATATTAGGAACAGGTTTTAGCCAGTAAGCACATCAGTGATCCTATACCCATTTTGGGTATTTATAAGACAGCTGGGCACTTGCATCTAATCAAACATGGTGTAATACTATCATGTTCTAAAGGGTACTCTGATGGCTGCTGTAATCTTCTAATCTGAGTCTCTGCCTTGCACATAAAATAACACATTAAAGGGACAAGTAGAGTCCTTAAGAGAGGTCTTAAGGAGAAGAACCACTTATTCACATGTAACAATATAATAGGTTGAGATAAAAAAAATTACATGTATGCTGAAGACAAATTAATAGCTATATATCTCACTAAAGATTTTTTTTTTTTTTTAAAGAAGTGAACAGATTACTGCAGTGTCCTTTGGAAAGCATGTGATGAGCAAATCCTCTTCCATTTAAAGCCACACGTTTTTTCAGCTTCATTCTAAATGTGGACAAGTACTAAACACTCAACTTGTTCTGTCAAAGAGGTCACACAAGTAAGAAACTTGTAACCCAAACCACCAGGCACATAAACACAAGCAGGGCAGATTGACTGACCATGCGAAGCTTAACTTACACCACAGTAAAAAAGATTCCTATGTGAGAAGCTATGGCTTAGTCTTCATATTTATTAATATTCCCCCTTTCAGAGCTGTCAGCACATCAAGTTTTAGCAGACCTCTATATTTGAGGATAAAGCCTTAATAATGTAGAAGTATAACAGAGAAGCAGATGCTTTGTTATTCTTTCAATGTCAAGGAAATGTTCTCAATTAAATTTCAGCCTCCTGCTAGGATTTTCCAAAGTGTTCAGCTGAACCTCTATCAGAGCTCACAAGATTAAGTTTAAATGACTTAGTGAAAGGCAAAGCAGCATTGAAATAAAATTATATCTTAAAATCTACCCAATTACCTGAATTCTCTCTCATTTTTAAACATATTGTTAAGTGGATGAATGCACGACAGATTGACAGCTTTGGAGCTGCATACTTTCACAGGCCTTATGCAGCATTTCATGATGTACTTTATGACAGCAATGTCCAAAGCAGCAAAGTCCAGAGCTGCCTTTGCAGAACTTAGAGTGCCTTTCTTAAGCACTCTGTCATACATACACAATGAGATAGAAACCATCCTGGCTCATACAAAGCCTCATAATAGTGAGAGACAAGAAAAAAGACACCCGGTCATGAACAATACCCAAGTGAAAGGAATAAAAGGGTTATTCAACTCTGAATATGTTTTGCAGTCAAAATTCATAATAGCCTAAACCTCAGAAGAATTTTCTGAAAACAAAACCTAACACAAAAATCCACAAAACCCCCTAAGCAACAACAATAAAAAAAAAAAACACCACCACTACCCCACACCGAATGGTGATGGTTCCAAGATAAAACTTTTCTTCTTAATTCTCTGTACTGCCCCTAAATGACAGATCTCCACTAACAGAAAACTATTTATGTTGCCCTCCAATAATCATGGGTAGTTATACGGCCCTAGTGCAACAACCTCCAGAACTAACACAACAGTTGGCACTGACATCAGTTAGTGATCGTTAGTGATGCAGCTGTGGCGTATAGTTTTAATAACAATAAATAGCCAGGAAACTGAATCTCCAGAAATATATCCCCTGTGACCCCTGCTTGGGCAGACATCAGGGAGACAGGGCAGAATAGTGGGAGAAGGACAGCGAGATAATACTCCCAAGAAACTTTATATGTTAAAATGCTTCAAGAATTAGTTTTCCTCAAGAAAACAATAAAAGAAGCATTCTGAAGCTTATTTTGATAACTCTACTTATTAATTCAAATTATTTTCCTTTAAATACTACTTGGCTTTCTTAATTATCCAGTGTGAGAAGAATGTATAAGATTTGTTCAGATAAGTTAGTTAGGATGGTTCATGTAGAGTGTTGAAAGTTATTTAAAAATATATTATCTAAACTTTATGAATCATATATGCATATAAACTCTGCATATATGACTTTTTTGTGTGGAATAAAATAGCCTTATTTTGTTAGGACTTAAAAACTACTGCCTTAACTCTTAACACAGATAGAGAGCTTCTGGAACAGGATATTAAGTTCTCGAAAATATATATTACCCAAGTAAAGTGGATTATTTGACTTTTCTGTTTCTTTTCACCTAGCCAGGTCCTTTGTATTAAAATGACGTTTTCCCCCCATAATTACAATAAGGAGCTTTATTTTAGAAGAACAAGTAAAAACGATATATGTTTGTTAATTAAGAAGTGATGGTAGAGAAGTTAGGATTTTTTTCCCTCATTTCTTTTGCTCATGTATGCCCTGCTGTTGTGTAGTCCAAGTCCATTTCACACACCTACAGGTAAGAGAGTTAATCTGCAATATGAAAGTCTTAATAGCAGAGTATCAAAATATCTGAGTAGTAACTAGAGATTATTCTTAGATATAAGTTACTAACAAAACTATAAAGAGTTAGCAACAGCACTTAGACATGATACACAATTCCCAAACTAAAGGATTCAAAAGATGTAACTTTTGACTCGTCTTACACAGGAAAGCCAATACATTAAGGAGGGAGCTACAGCATCTTGCAGGAGATTAACATGCCAGATCAAAGCAAGTACTCATTAGGCTAGCACCAAAAATCAGACCTCTGTTATAACAGCTTCTCTAATGGTCTGTAATGATAACTGGTTCGACGAGTCTACACACAGCAAACTAAACTGCCAAACTAAACAGCGTCAAAACCCTGAGGTTATCACAGTTTACTTCAGTAATTGTGTTTCTCCTCATGTTCTGGCAATTATTGCTAATTCAAGCTGAAATTCAGATACCAAAGACCAAGAGTTATGTAATGGTACTGTGTAAATCTCATGAGGATATTGAAAAATTTAATGATTGTTCCAGATGTTAATCATGTTTACAATATACATGCACAACAGTGTAGGTACTATTACATTTATTTTTCAGAAAATTCATTACTTACTGGAAGAGTGAATATTTTATCATGTTACCTACCCTCTAGGAAGTCCACCTTCCGAAGCCCTTCCTTTGAGACTTAATTTATGCATCTCAGCCATTTCCCTGAGAGTCTCTGCTGAGTAAAGGCCAATAGGGTTGTTATACTGCCTTGCAGGGCTCAGTTGGTGTTTAGGGCTATTGCCATCAGTGAATACAGGACTTAGGTTTGAACCTAGATTACTCTTTGCAGGTGAAGTGTCAGGAGTCACAGACTGAGAGGACATGGAAGATCTAACTGTGGTAGTCTTTAAGTAGGAAGAGCTATTTGAAATGCTGATATCTTGCTTGCTGAGGTAGCCTGAAAATGTTCCATTGGTTGCTAAAATACTACCCACAGGCCCAGGCGTCGTGTTAGTTAGAGGATCGAAGGTTGTTCTGCTGCCATTGATTTCCCAAGAAGGCTCCTGTAACAGCAAACATGCAGGCCAAGAAAAGAAAAGGAAAGAGCAGTCATAGAACACATGCAAAAACAATGCACCTGCAATTACAGCTTTCTAAACACATCAATAAACTTGCAATAAATAGATTAGAGGTCAACACACTCAGCCTTTCAGGAAATGTTTAGTTCACTGAAAACAAGGCAAGCTACATACATTTTTAAATGCTTTTTTAGTTGAAGTCAACAAGCTAAAGGTTAACATTAAAAGAACGTTTGGTACTGGTCAACATCATGGCAATAATATATATATAAATATGACTTTGTCCATTAATTTCTGGGATAATTAAGAAACTTGTGTATTGACATTGGAATCATTTGAGTTGACAGTATACAAACATAAAATTCAACACCTTTATTATAAGAACATAAATGTTTCTGAAACTATACCACTGTTTCCTCAAGTATACTTTAAGCTATTGAAGCCCACGTGCTGCATTGCTTTCACAGGCTCTGGTTCATGCTAATTGGGCCATGCAGGTTAGCAACTCTCCAAAGAGAACTCCAGGCCGGGGGATACAACTGCTCTGATCTGCTCATTTCCTCACAATTTCCACTTGCCAGCTTGTCTGCCTGAGTAGAAATACACACACAACACAGGTGCATAATGCTAGAGTTATGTCCCTCATGCTCCTCAACCAGTGGCCTCAAAAACAAATAGAACAGCAGTGCCTGGGTGCCCTGGCAGGGGCTTTTTCTCTCCTTTGGGCTGTGGCTGGTTTGACAGGGGCATTTCAGCCTGCACACATACACCCCTCAGCCTTGCATGAGCCGTAAGCCTGAGGATAATGTGGAGTCTCCTTTTCTACTTTTAATGGTCTTTGTTATAATTAGCCTAATTTACTTGTTAGATATTAATACTCACTAGGATGAAAAATATTTTATATTCTCCTCTTGAGCTTTCCTATACAATTGCTATATTGCATACTAAAGTTTAGAGATATTGAATTTGAAATATGACCTGAAAGTAAATCCTGGAATCATTACATCCTGACATCAACACTGCAAATAACTACCCCACAAGCTTCCAGGTATCATTAAATAAAAAACAAACTACATTTCTCCCTGAAAATATATTTTAAAAGGGACAAATACATAAAGTCTTGCTCATAAATTAAGTCAACAATTGTGCAATTGATTTATACATGGTGGCAAAAGTGGACAAAAATTTTGCAAAAACTAGTGCAGAAGCAATAAGAGAACATAAAGGATATGCTGGAGCTAGGCTCACACACTGCTGTGAAAATTTGGGGGGATTTGCCTAAAACTGTGTTTCTTTCCTAAACTTCACTGTAAAAGCAATCAGATCTGATTGTGATATCAGTTTGAACTACTAGTAGCAGACGTATCAAATATTCTGTAATCAAAATGCTTTCTCATAATTTCACCATTCCTGAATGCCAAGAGAAGGTAAAGGGAAAATTATGGGGAAGACGGACATAGGAAATCAGTGTTGATAAATGTCAGACTTAATGACATGAACAGAATTTTGGTTTCACTGCTCAAACCATTTCCAGCTAGAATAAACTAGAAGATACAGAAGTGACTAATCACTAGAATTTTTAGCAACTAAACAGTGCCAGCTTCTTACTCTCCATTTTGGCTTAGTATTCACAGTAATTCTCAGGTAGCTATTTTCCCTGCACTTAGGGGTAAAAAATGATAAAACACAAAGTAGATAAGAGAACAGTTGTATAATTCCTTCAAAACAATTGCTGTCCAATAACCAGCTTATTCAGCTCTTCTCTGTTGTGATTTGTCAAGTATCTGCCATTCAACTTTTTCCTGGGAGGATATTTGAGAATAAATTAGTATTCTGCTTCTTTGTAGTCTAATGATAGACAGATCAACACAGGAAAAGCCTTTCTGAAATCTGAAGGTCAGATTTATAATAACGAGCAGCAGCAGCACAGCTCTTAGCATTCTATCACACGAAACGCTGCCAACAGTAACAAACACTCCCTTGTCTCTCCTCTGTCTCCTCCCAATTCCCCCTCCTCATCTCAGTAGCTGGAAAAGCGAGTGAACATCCAAACTAGGCAAGTCTGAGGCTACCCTTCAGCTGACCAGAAGAGGAGGCTCTGACACTGAGCAAGGGGCTCAGGTCTAGTGAAAGAAGCTGTCATCTTGCTGCAATCTGTACTGCTGCTTAGTAGGAGGGGAAAACGGTTTAAATTTCAGTGTAATGTCAGGGAGTGAGTTTACAACTACTAAATGTAGAGGAGAAACTCAAACATTTGGGAATAAAAGGAAGTTATGGATCATCTTATTTCAATTCTGCAGTATTATTATGTTTTCTTTATAAATATTTAAAGCCTATGAACGGAAAGCACCCCCTCTTACAACTAGGAGTGGTGAAAAGGATGAATTTGTATAGGAAGCAACGTGAATAGTTTTCCAGGTCTTCCTTCATGTTCCATTATCTATATTATCTATTGCTATTGTTCTTAAAGAATTTTTTTTTGGCAGCAATTCTAGGAGAACAATTTCAAAACACTTTAGTCATACAGATGTATTTAACCACCCAACGTGCCAAGGAAATGAAGGCACTGTAACTTTGTTCAAAAACATCCAAAAGAGCTTTTGGCTAAGCCTGCTCTCCTATCCCACACTTAGGATCTTTCCAGTTATTTTTGTTCTTTTTTTCTCTTAGCCACACAAATTCCCAAATTTTGCAGGAAGCCAATCACAGGCACTATAAGATTTTCTCTGAGATTTTGAAATATATGCTCTCTGCAGTGTTTCATAAACAGCACGACATGTAGTCATGTTATTAACAAGGTTATCTTTAATATCTTTGTGCAAAGAGGCAGAAACTAAAGCTGTGCACTTAGCCTTAAGGCTTCAGCTAAGACTTTTGGAACTGCCCTAAGCTGACCCCTTACCTGTACGTACCCAATTGCATCCCCTCAGAAGTTGCAGAGCTAAGGCTAGTGGCTGCTGATAGTTTAGTCTCGGTTCACGAAGTCAGGTTTACTCTTCTTCTAGTTTGAACGCTTTCAGCCTCATTTATGCCCTTCTCTTTCAACTATTCCACCCCTGTGCAAAAGGTCTGACTAAATCTCACTCCAAATCAAAACTGTTTCAACTTGCAGATTAACATTAGAGAAGAGTAAATCTCTTATTTCCAATGCAGACTCACAGCCCAGCTGATCTCAGAACTAATGGCTGAAGGAACAGTGTCATCCATAAAATTGATCCAAGGGAAGGAGAGAAAGCAAAGGCTCCATTACTTATGTAATATAGAACAATTTCTATCACATTGAAAAATGATGGGCTTTTATATATTCTTCGCATTCTCTGAAGGAACTAAATTCACTTTCTAAAAACACGAGAGTCCATGACCATGGAAGTCAAAAAAGAAATTCATGCTTGAAAATTAGTGCAAGCTGCAATCAAATCAGCAGGAATATACAAGCCATAGATTCATTTGTACAAGACCCCAAACTTGCACATGCAGTATGCATTAGCTGACACAGGCATGCTTTTAACTCTGAGCAAGGGAGAGGAAAGAAAAACCTCTGTGGTCCACAAAACCATATTTGTGGACAACATAGTAGCAACTGACACGTAATGTAGCTGTTGCCTGCTTTAAATGCAATTCAGTTCATGTGCACCCTGAGTTGAACGCTACCAAGCAATGATGTGGAACTAGCAGCTTCTGCCTGTGTGCCACGGAACTCTTCATATTTACAGTGTTACTAGACATAAAAGGAAAAGCAAAGAAATCTTCATTTTAAAGTACATTTACTATTATATACTTTCTGGCAACATTCCATACTGCTGTTTGTATTGTAAAGACTTTTTATTCCAGTTTTCAGTCCTTTCCTCTAGCAGTTCAATGCCTTCATTTTCTCTTAAAATGCTCTCCAGTTACTACACTCAGCAATACCTTGGTAACTTTCTAACATTAACTCCTACTAAATTACTTGAGTTTATTCACCTGGTCACAGCAGCATCTTAGCTCCAAAACACAACTGTCACTCACCCTGACCCTGCAAGGATCCACCCCAGCACTCTACTGTTGCCCGTTCCCTCTGGGCCAAAGACCTATTCAAGAAAGCTCTCAATATTTTTAGAAACCTGCTCCCCGCCATCCCGAAGAGCTCCCACTCTTCTCCCACATAAAGATTCCAGCAAACTTCTTTCCCAACAGCAAGTACTGTCTGTAGCCTATTCAGAGCAGGCAACCTCCAACAGCTCCTATAAACCTTTTGCAAACATCAGGGCACACAATGCTCAAGTGCAAACACCACCCTCCTGAGAAATTGAATCCTCATCTCTCTCTGAAGGGTAATACAGGAAAGGGGACATTTATTTTACAGCTTTCATGTGGAAGACATTTTTAGGCTTAAAAACAAACAAAAAACCCTACAGTCTGTGGAATTAACTTTTTTACAGGTTAGACATCAAAATAAAAAAAGATGTCTAGTCTGGTAAACGGGTGTAAACGGTTATGGTTACTATCCATTCCAAAATGGACACTTTCCAGGGAAAGACTACACAGTCATCCAAATCAAATTGTAGTGGAGACTGTGGAAGTGGGGAAATATGTTATACCTACATATGTGTTATTAGGGATCCCTGAAGACAGTTGGTCTTATAAACTTTTTGTGTCAGTTGGAATGAGTCTGCAAAGACAAATCTACCTGCAGCCTTCAGGGCAAGGCTGTTGCCTTCCGTGCAGAACTTCAGGGCAAAGCAAGCACCCTCTTCCCCTTCCTGCCCTTACTCCTTCACTGGAGCACCAGTTTAAGCAAAAGAATGAACTAGCCTTTTCTCCTATAGAAAGTTCACAGTAACATTTCATCATTCGAGTAAGTTCCTCCCCAGATAATA
>JAVCKT010005788.1:0-18870 GCA_032273925.1 Rhynchotus rufescens | reverse complement strand
GATGGCAGCGCAGGCCTCAGGGCTATCAGCTACTCCTCCCAGTTTGGTATCATCAATTTTGGTATCATCAGTGCAACTGATGCAAAGAAACCATGTACTTTAAAGATGCAGATACTGTAAAACGTGTAAAAATACTGTTTGCAGCAATACCTGTGCCCTGCAGCCTGCACAGCTTGCTCCCTGTTTATCATGACTACTGCTCATCCATGAGCAGGCCCAGGAACTGGCTAACTCGTGTCATGTGTTCATCGCAGGCCTGGGTTCACACATCTGCCTCCTGAGCAGATGTCTCCCCGAACACAAGCGGCTCTCCCAGTATTCCGATTCAAACACATAAATATTCACACCGGCCTACACAGATGGATATATGTTGGCAGGCGTATCCGTAACACTTTCCTTCCCAGGAACTGCAGCTTTCTAAGAAATAAATCTGTGAAAATAGGGGAAGAGGGGTCATGCATGCTATAAAATAATTGTCGGCAAATGGATATGTGCAAAACTTTTTATTTTAATGATATTTGCCTACCTTAAATCGGAGCTATTCCATATAAAAGGAAAGAAAAAACAGACACAGAGCAAAATGTTCCCCTTAACATATGTTCTCCCATCACATCTGTCACTCCCAAGGGTTTTCGCACCAAGTAATTCTCAAACCATACCAAGAACAATCCTCAAACAAATAAAACCCGAGCAAATGGAACAAGTTAATTTATTGAAATTTAAAGAGGCCGTAATGTCATGGTAGGCCTGTGCTGATCATTTTAACATCATCAGGCTGATGTCAAAAGGGAGGTCAGCGTCTGTGGCCCCCAGCATGGAGCCTGGTTATTTGTACGGGCTGTTAATTGTACTGCACACCACTGGGCTCTTCCTTCATTTGTGTGTCAAACAGCCTCTAATGAAAGAGGTAATTAAACTGTCCCAAAGCTAATTACAGTTAGTATTGTGGTTTTAATGAAAGTAAACAAGGCTGTAAAAAAACAAGAACCGCAAAAAAATCCCCCAACTGTTAGAGTTCTCACGACTACCCCCTTTTTTTTTTTTTTTTCTCTCCTTTTTTTTTCTTCTTTCAAGTGAGAAGCAGAACCGAAAGAGGATCTGGCTTTGCCCTTGACGAGCAGATAAGGTGTGGAGTGCGAGCGCTCACCCCGCTTAGACTACGAAAGCAGGCTAAGATCAGGGCGGCCAGTGTCTACACCTTGAGAATTATCCCTGCCCATACAGTGAGGAGCTTATTGGTATGTAGGCACAGAAAGGAAGTTAAACTGTTTGGCAGAAATCCTTACAGCCCGTGTTGCAGCTCTTGGAAAGCCTATTTTTAAAATTTGTATAGCTGCAGGGTCAAAATCTGCTACTGGAATTTCATTCCAACTAAGTGTCCTCTTCTCTTGCAAGTACTTAGTGGATTTGCTGCTTCTCTTTTACATGTAAAGAGCTCAAAAATAAAATGAAAGCTGCACAAAACTGTAACCAAACTTACAATACTCAAGCACAGATGTTAGTATAGCACTAAAAGAAGTGAAGTCTCAGCTCCCAAACAAGTCTGTGCTGGGAAACAAGGCTTTGAGACAAGCACCTCTTATATCTGGTAGCAGAAATTCAAGGAAGCCGTTTTTCAAAGTTACACGCTTCCTTTTCAGATCCATTTTGATCTGCTCAAGGACAAAGAATGTTCTTAAAAAGAAAAAATAAAAAAGAAATCTTACCAAGTAAAAGGGCTCTTATCTTCCAAGAGGAGAACACTGAAGGAAGAGTATGACACCAATCCAAAGGGAACACTGGGGAACAGCCATAGTTCATGATAGGTCTAAGTTTTCTCCAGTTCTCAGCTCCTACTATTATTTTATAATAATAAGCTATTTCATAACCTATTATAATAACAGCATTATCTCTAGCTGTTTGGAGGACAAAAAGTATCTTTAAAATATATAATTGAATACAGAATCACTTCTTCTAGTTTTCTTATGAAGTTGTATATTTAATGTTTTTATTTAAGCCCAGATCCTGCCTGAGAGGATGGGGGAAATAATAAAGCAAGTATCTCCATTTCTCATAGAAACAGCTTACTTTTATTTTTCATGGTTGCAAAGCAAGTAAACTCACCAATGAAACTCTACAGACCTGGGGAAAGGAGGAGGGCATAACCCCAAGGAATGGGGTTGGGAAACAAATGAGCCTGTTCACAGTGCTAGAATGATGGAGCTAGCAATGTCACTGACTTTGGAGACCATCTGCAAACAAAAACCTGTGTTTTCAGTGTTGCTGTTTCAGATTACACTTTTTGAAGCTACTCTTGGACATAAAGGAGAGGATGGTCAGTAAGATTTACACCAGTATATTTATACATATATATATGTATATGCTTGTACCATGCAGAATACCTGTAGGTCACTCAAAATGCTTCAGATTATCAAGAGTGGGTTCAGAAAGCTAAAAACTAAGAACTGAAAATTTTTAATCCCATACAGCAGAGCTGCAGCAAGGTGTAACTCGTTCTCTGTGGAAAGGGAACTCAGCTTTCATAAGCCAGTAAAGCAAAAGGGTTTCAAACACCACTACAGAAAGAAGCACGAAGGGTGCAGGAAAGAGACCAAGAGGAGACAGATGGTTGAAAAGGGCAACTCTAGACTCTCTCTATGAAGAGATATTACTTCCTAGCAGTCGCTTTATTAATGGCACTCCCCTGAATCTCAATTTGAACATAACGGAGCATTTTTGCCACAATTTCCAACTTTCTCTGAGCTGTATCATGGGAAACAACAGTGACCAGCAAGCTAAATTTTGGTGTCACGCTGACGTGGCTGGCACAGGATGAAATCCCTGTGCCTGGAGCACCACAGCCTTGTTGCCATCAGCAGTCCCCGCTGCAGAGCCACCCTAGGAGCGTAGGCAAGGCTGCGCCAGGCTGGCCTGCAGCACGCCAGCTCTGCTGGCCTTGTTCCCTCACATCCCTCACAGTGCTGCCAGGGCCATCAGCACGGTGGCATCAGGGTGGCCATGGAGCAAGGTCTGGGGGACAGGAGCGACCAAGCAGCAGCAGCTCTTCCAGACAGCTGGGGTGCTGGCTAAAAGAGGGCAAACACAGAAGAGCAGGAGGCCACTGGAGCAGGAACCGCAAGTGCCGCCACAAAAGCTTTGGAAACCAGCAGCCTATTCATCTGTTCCCTCCTTTGCTATCACTGATGGAGCTGAACCAAGGGTAGCAACAGTGTGAAGCCTGGGCAGAAGTTTCCCAGCCTAGACACAGCCTATGCTTCTATTATGTCCTTTTATAACGAAGTGTTTCGCCGATGCCAAGGCAGTTCAAAGAGCAGATACTCTGAAGCACTATTCTCAGCTGCATTTTTCAGCAAAGAAGTGCCTCACGAGCAAGACTCGCTCACAATTAGTTATGTTGGCAACCAGCATTACATTGCACCTAGTGAGACACATGCAGTAACTGAATGTGACACGCCACCATAATGACAGATCAAACTAGGACATTTCAGGAGACAAAGTGTTCCAAAACGAGAGGCTTAAAGAGGCACTAAAGACTTTATGGAGAATGAAATGCAACTTCAGGGAGGGCGGGCAATGAAATTATCAGCTTCACCAAGAGCAAACACTCAGCCAAATGGCGGGATCATATAAGCCCGTACTCCTGACAGACAGCCTTGTTGGGGAGGCTTAATACATTCATCCTCCTAATTGAAGCTGAATTCATTCAAGCACATTAGTACTGTCAGACAAAAAGCATTCAGAGAAGAAATTTAAATACTTTTTAAAAGGTTTGAACTACGACTGTTTTTTTCAATTAAGGACAAATATTAAATGGATTAGTTAGCAGGAGCTGGTGGAAATTTTTCATGGGAACTTCTTTCTTTTCAGCATGGACATATTTTTGAAAAGATACTTGATTTCCTCTAAATATATTCTTTTTTTTCCATAAGAAAAAGAATCACAGGAGTTGGGGGGGCGAGGGGAGGAGTGTTTTCCAAAGACTCATTCCTCTTCCCTCCAAAAATCACTACCATGTTTACGAGTGTATGGCTTACATACAACAATTCTCCACCTCGTCCTCTCCAACATATTTCAGGCTGCTGTATTAGTAAAAATATTAGGAGTCTGGTGGCTGACCTAAGTTTAAGGAGAGCTGAAAGCACTTGGCTCTCTGTGGAAACGACCCAGTGGCTCGCAGTGTAAGTGCTTCAGTGGAGCAATGCCCTATTCCAGCTTGCTACCTGCAGACAGGAGGGTGCACGGCAAGCAGAGCTGGGTACATGCTGCTCATTTTCTGCACAAGGAGCAGTGCCTTTAAGGAAGGTCTGGCATGAGCCACTTGCGACTGGGCAGCTTTTATTATGCAGGACTGATCGGCAAGAACTCAGGCACTGCACGAAGCCAGCGCCTGCCAGACTCCTTGGCTCGGGGCTGGCCAGCACAGCCCGAGCTTTTGGTGTGTGTAAATGCCCTCCTGCAACCCAGCAGAAACAGCTTCAGTGCCTTCCCTGAAAAAGGCTTTCTATGAAATCCTAAGAAAGTCACATCGGGTCGGAAATTTAAAAGTATTTAAAATTTTATAATTTCAGCGTTTTTAGAAAATTTGGATTGAGCTTGTAAATACTGACCAGCTGAGAAGGGATAACATGCAGCTACTAGTACAGGTAAGGACATGTGTGATCAAGAGAAACCCATATATATAGCGAGATATTTAAGCAGTTCATAACGGGGGCTGTAAGAATCACACACAGGTTCTATTGTGTAGTTCACATCCTCACTACAGAACTATATCATTTTTCCCCGATCAATTTTCTTTTAAATGCATAAATAACCTTATCTGATTTCTGCAGATTTGCACCCTACAGTCACAGGTTCCTTCTCCCCTGCTGTGATAACCAGAGCCCCACATCAGTACCATGTCCTCCATGCCAAGCTCACTAGGCAAGAAATGCCCTGTGTGGTGGCTTATCTGCAGGTGCGTGCATACATTGGTATAACATGTGCCAACGGACTAGTTGGCTCATGCAGCTGCCAAGGTTTTCTCTCCTTTCCCTTAGTATGGGCTGC
This sequence comes from Rhynchotus rufescens, assembly GCA_032273925.1. Classification (NCBI taxonomy): domain Eukaryota; kingdom Metazoa; phylum Chordata; class Aves; order Tinamiformes; family Tinamidae; genus Rhynchotus; species Rhynchotus rufescens. Next base: position 13,824 of record JAVCKT010005788.1, on the reverse strand, counting down.
ATTTGGACTGCTTTCCTCTTCTCAGATGCCAATTTCTAAGTACTTAATTATCTTAAAGATAATTTCAAATTTGGCTGAAATTGGGACAGAAGGATCTAAATTCATAAGAGACAAAACTTCCTTTTCTTAGGGAAGCATCCTGCAAGTGCTATGGGGCCTAACCATCTAACAAGGAAAGGTAAGTGGTGGCCACTGCTACACCTGATCTACACCATCTAACAAGGAATGTTATGGTATGCCTGATCTACACCATCACCTTTTGCAGGCTGTGAAGACCAGAGAAGAGGAAACCTAATAGCCCATCTTATCCCATATAAAGAGGAAAGTACAGCGTGCTATTTTCTAGCTTCCAAAATGTCTTACCACAATCTGGCTCTTGAATCTATGATCTCGTATTATATACGCCATATACGTATATACATATGGCGTATATATAGATACATATATGGCTCTTGAATCTACAATCTATGAGAATTTACGATCTCGTATTATATATTCAATATATATTCTTGTATATTCAATATGCACCAATACAAGATCGTAGATTGGTATATACGAGCAGATCTACGAGATCTCTATTGGTGCATACGAGCAGCTGCAATACAAGCAGATCTACGAGAACAAGTATGTTCTATGAGAACAAGTATGTTATGAAGTTATGGTGACACACAACAACTTTTAGAGACCAGAGGCTCCACTTCCCTGTGTCTGTATCACAGGTGCTTCCAAACAGCCTAGACATTAACTCAACAGGGAGATGTATATGCAAGTGCACGGCCATATGCAAAGGCACAGAGATCACAGCGCTAACATGAGGGAACACGGACAGGAGAGGACGAAGGAAATCGCATGAGGCTCCTGCTCGGGCCAAGGCCACTCAGCCCTTTGCAGGAGGCCACGAGCAGCTTCCACAACCTGTTGGGCTCTGCTCGGGGCACCAACAAAGCACCCAACTGCTCATGTGCAGCAGCAAGGCCGCTGTCACGGCGGTGTCAGGCCCACACCAGCAGCTGCAGCCCGGAGCCCGCTCTGTGTGAGGCCCTGCGTTATCCTGCGGCTTGCGAACTTGCTTTTGAACAAGCGGGCCGTGGGCTGGGGCTGGGACGCGGTGAGAAAGCGCGTGTTCACCCTCGCACACAAAGCCTGAGGGACCCCCTGGCAAGGTCGCGCTCACAGCTTGTCATGTGGAGATGCCAAAGCACAGCCGGGACAACACAGAGAGCCGCAGCCCTTTGACTGAGACAACAGGAAGAAGCAGAAAAAGCCCCTTTCACTGCACTCCTTAAACTTCACATGGTTACACGCAAGCCAGGCACGAAAACCTCAAGCAAAACAACTAGCTCTCTGAAGGAAAATTTGCACCCACTTGTACCCACTTTGCTTTGTATTTGCAATGTACAGGTGGCCAAGCTCTCTTCTCACAGAGAGAAAAGACTGACATGTGCTTTGGAAAAGCTCCTCCTTTAAACTGGAGTTCTCAGTGCAGCTCTTTAATGCAGCTGTTCTTTATCTCCTTCCCTCTCACATGCAAAATAGCCCCGTACTTTCAGCCTAAGATTTTACTCGGACATTAGTGAATAGAACAGCAAAAATAAAATAAATACAGGAACCTAAACCATACTTCACATTTAAAAGCTGCACAGGCTTTGCATATATAGTGGTACGTTGACTGATAAAATTGCACTGCTGGAATCATCCACCTCAGACACAGATTTAATGACCCAAAGGCATGCAGCAGCAGACCTCTGTGTGCATGCAAACAGAGCTGCACTGAGGATGCAGGGCCCACGGACACAGCTTGTGTCCAATATGGCTCATTACTGCAGACCCAGAATTGTGCATACGTGGCATCTATCTGCACGTAGAGCCAGTGCAAGTGTGGACGTGGGTCGTGCAGCAACACACTTGTGAAAGTGAAAAGCACAGGGCAGACACACGACACTGATCTGTTTGGAGCTGGCTTGGCTTTAGAATTGATCTTGATCTGATTCCACCCAGCTGTTTCCACAACATCTCCCCCACACCCTCTCCGATGCTCCTCAGCTCACGGAGGCCTGCTTTCCACATGTGCAGTCCCATCTCTGCGTCTCTACCCTGCTCCAGGACTGGAGCTGCCTCTGTGCATTTGTGCCTGTAAACCATTCCAGAGGAGTATGCACTGAATAGTGAGGCACTCTAGCTGGTTTACATGAATTGCTCTTGATCCAGAAACAGGAATATCAAAGGTTTTATAATTCAGGATATTCTCATTCCCCATTGCCTTGTACGATGATGACTAAGCAACAGACATACATATGCCATTAATCCATGTGTATCCACGCTAACAGCAGAATGGGAGATGCACATGTTGTTGTCAGAAGAACTGTATTAATTTACTTCACCTAAGGATCAGTATGCAAGGGAGCACGATGCAGTAGGGACAACAAGGATGATTCCAGTCACAACCATTTTTCCTAGCGGAGCCAGAAGTACAACTTCTGACCTGGCAAGGCCCGTAAGCAACCGACCTCCTTACAGCCCCTTGTTTGCAAGGGTTTTACTCTGTAAGCCATGGAGGAAGAGAGCCCAACATACATCACACTTAGCTCTACAGCTGCTAATTGTCTTGCACGGCTCTATTTATATAAATAATTTACTTGATGCCTCCTGCAAAGACGACACCTGAGCCCTATATAAACTGCTAATGAAGTGCTGACTTTAATGATCCATGGCCAGGGCACGGGCATCATCCTCCCTTTCCCAGCCCCTCCACCTCCCCAGAAGTCCCTGGCCCATCTGCACAGAAGGACGGTTGAGGCCATTGACAGCTAGTAACAATGGCCAGGCCTATGACGGAGTGGCGCTCAGATCCGAACCCAGCTCCTGCGGGATGCGATGGGATTCCTTGGGGAGGAGATGTGCTCTGCACATGAGGTCTCGCCACAGAGACCTGCTTCCACCAGCCCAACAGAGACCCTGGCTCTGCTAAACGGTGGATCCAGCCAACCTATACGCTCCTCTTCACTTTTGAAATGTAAAATGCTTCTCATCACGTTTGTGAATGGAACTATCGCTCAGACTGTTTCAGCAGACAACAAATCTTTTCCAATTTACAAACCACTTGGGATCTTTTCCTGATGCTTCAGTGCTTAGCCAAGAAAACAGCCTCAATTATGTATTTTCTATAAGGGATGAACCTAAGCCTCAATAAAACTCTCAGCTTTGAAAGTTTTCAGAACATTAGGCTGATATCTAACCTTGTAAAAGGTGTGTAAGTTACACCAGGCTCTCTCTAATCTCTCACGGCTAACAGATGGCTTTGACTGATGTGTTTGTATCTCCTCAGAGTACCAGGAGAGGGACAGTAAGCTTTGAATACAAATGGAGAGATTCTGTTCCCCTCAGGAATATGACAGCTGCTTCATACTCATTGCCCAACATGAAATTTTAAAGAAAAACTATGAAAATTGAAATACTGAAAGGCTGTCAAAATGCAGTTTGACTTTCTGAAAGGTATTCCTTATTTGCCAGGATACATCCCAAGACACATCCCAAGAAGTCTGCATCATCACGTGGTGCAATATGTGAGGAACAGTGTTTTAGATTTCACAGCGCACGGATATCAATTAGCAAGACATTTGTGCCGTGCTACTCTTTACCATCACAGTTGTCTCAGATACTAAATACTAGGGTGTTCCCAAAGGGCCAAGCTCTTCAGCTCTGTCCATCAGCAACCGTTCTTCACATATTTTGTCCCATTAAGATGTGTCTATTTAATTTCCTAGATAAAGGTTTGCAAGATGAAGATAAAATATTAGAGTGATGACAACAGGCATGCGGAGACCCTCAGAATATTTAAAAAACAGTTCAAGTTGAACATAATGACAAACAAACGCACGGTCGGTGCTGCAATAGAAGCGTGCACTGCTATTGCTAATCCTCTCCATTCTACACTTAAACAAGTTCAGTCTCCAGGACAACCAGAGAGGAAAAAGTCACCAGCCTAACATATATGCACAGCACAACAAGGTTGCAAACACACCACTTGCTAAGATACCAAATGCCAACATTCCAGACTCGAGGAGGTTCTCACATCCAAAACCTATTTGTATTGATAACCTTTCTGCCTGGCCTATTTAGCAGAAAGCTCTATATTAAGATATTTAAATGCTCCTATAAAAACTAATTAACACAGAAATGTAGGAAATTGGAAAAACTTTCAGGCCAGTCTAAGCAGATACTGCTTTCCTTTTTATAAAACACAAAGTGTGCATGTAAAAGAAGAAAAACTATCAAAAAAAAGAGTGAAGGAAGGAGAAAGGGACAATACTTCATGGTGGGAGACCCATTAAACAGTACCTTCATTTTTATGCATTTATACGTAAAATACACCAAACGCTTTTTCCTACAGTATTCCTGCCAGTATTCCCTTGCTTCAACTTGCCCACAGTCTTTAGTAACATCACAAAGACAAATATCTTTTGCATTTGCTACTGTTTCTTCTTCACTATATCCTGTGCTTGCCTACAACCTTACATTTTTTTTGAAAACACTAGGAATGTCCAAGTCATAGAGGTCTACCTCCAGGGATATGGTGCTTCAGAAAAGGCATCCTATCCTGCATTTCCACAACATTTTATTGCTTCATCACATTTGTGCCACCTATCACATCAGCCAAGTGACATGATTCTGCTCTCTGTGTAGTAGGTAGGAACAAGTTCCTCCCAGAAATTCTTTCATCTTGCTATACTGCACTGCTTGTATGAATGTGAATGCTGTCTTCACACAGCTCCTTAGGATACTGACTTTTATGGATACGATCCTGGATCCGTGGTTAGCTTTAACTACTACTTTAGCTTTAACTACTACTTTAGCTTTAGTTAGCTTACTAGAGCCAGATTTCAGGTCCCTTAACAAAGCTTTAAGTAGTATTGAAAAAGACTAAAACCAACACAGATTCCTCTCAGAGATCAGTTTTATCATGATCAGAAAGGAAAGTTCATTAGCGTTGGTAATCCTGGTGTACAGGTAATTCCACACCCAACAATCACAGCTTCGACACTGCACACAGCTCAGTCCTGGTGCTCCACAGTACGTAGGTGAGCTAACGTTGCGCGTGCTCCTTTATTCAAAATGGCCTCAGAGCACTTGTGTGACCTCTGATATCACACGACAAAAACAGCCTTCGTCACAGTTTATTCATCCCTATACCTGAAATACGCGGGAGGTGCCACTTGAGCAAACAAAGCCTTTCCCTCCTTCTGTCCCCTATTTCTCCAACCAGGGATAGAGGAGAGATGCTCTTCCGTGAGGCCTAGACCACAGATTTGCATCTATACATGGACATGCTGCCTACAAAAGACACAGGTGAAAAACAGCACTGGTTTAGCAGACAGAACTGTACAATAGTGCTGCATCTGACTGCATATGGACTCCAGTGTGGACCAGTAAGCACCACTTCAGAGTCTCCATGCAGCCTGGTGTCTTCACAGTATGCCTGACAAGCTCTTAATGCCCAGTTTACAGAAAGAAGAAACAAACTTGGCAAACTTCCTCATGGAACAAGAACTTGTCTTTATCTGTGTGTGTGAACAGCTGATACTAGTGAAACCTGCAGAAGAAAACTCAGGAAGAATCTGCTTTGAAAAGCAGATCCTCAGCGTAAAAGCAGTAACACAGAATAAAAAGTTCACAGTTCAGGGTTTGGAACTGAGTGTCCCAGAGATGCAGCACGCAGAGACTCCTCCGGATCTGGAACAAAATGGGACTGGGAGATAGAAAGGATTGAACAGTTGTGTGCGACAGGTATGCGCATATTTCTGTGCTGAAACCTCCTTATGGTCTAGAATAAAACTCATATTGACAAATACGTCAAATCACTCTGTAAGCAAAAAAAGTCAGTTTGCCCTGAGAGCCCTGGGCAGCTGAGCTAATACTTGATATTAAACATTAATATCCCAAGAATATAAAGAAGTTAGGACATGTGAAGATCTTTTCAATTCCAGTTTTCAAAAAAGAATTGTTTCTGATTTTGCAGTCACGACTTATAACTCCTTAATCTTAAAAGAAAACCCAGTCCATTACATTTTCTCTATATGCCAGGTAGATCCTCTATATTGTTTTACACTTTAACATTTTGATTGATGATGAGACTTATTTCAATTTATAGTTTCTTCTTCCCCTCCCAACAAAGCTCTAAAAGTAGTGTTAAGGCTAAATAGCATGACAAATCACCCCTGCTTCTTATTATTTGGTAAATGACTCTTATGTTATTGCTTTTCTACAGAGTCATCATCTTTCACTGCTTTTGCATCCAGCAAGCACCTGTAGTTCCCTCAACCATACATCTACTGCTGTCCAGTTACAGCCTTTAGAAGTTTGTCACCTCTCCAGGATGCAATATGCTAGTCATTTTTTTCTCACAAGTGCCTAATGACCCAGCATCTGTTTTATTAGGGGCTTTATTAAGAGCAATGTTCCCCTCAGAATAAGGCATATTTAGGAGATGCTGCTGAGCATGGCCAAAAGAGCCAAAGCCACGGGCATGCAGTTTACCAGGATCTTGAAACACAAGTGGAAGAAGCCTCTGTCACCACTGACTGCTTTGTAGCACTGCCCTCCTGGAGGCTATGGAGCTGCATGTCTAGGACAACAGCGAAGGGGAGGAGGTTTGTGGCCAGGACCAGCGGATCAGTGACTGGTCAATGTATGAAGAAACAAGATTTCCTCTCTTCAGTCTGCCTCTAGCTTGCTTTGTGGCCCCAGAGCCACTATATGGGTTTCACCTATGTATATATAGGTCTCAGCTCCTCACATCCTCCATAAAACAAGTAGAGCGGTACCTTCATCAAGTGCTTTGAGTACGGAATACAAGGTGGTTTTTCATTTAGCAGCAAGACACATTTTTGGTAGTCCTCTCTTCTGACTCCCCATCAGCTAAGTTTGATTCTACAGAGTGCAAGGTCATTGGTATTTGCAAAGATTATGGCTGAGGGTGAAGACTACAGTGGCTTAGAGGAAAGAGTGGTTTTTTTCCCTGTAGTTACTCTACATGTACAGCAGGGACCAGATCTTCACAGACAATTTGACAAAAGTTCAAGGCTTCTTTCACTTCTTTCATGCATTTTTATTGTTTCCAGAGGTGCTCACAAATTTATCATGATCAATGCTCATCTCTCACGTGAAATATTACATGAATCAGAATAATCTCACTGCCATCCTCTTTGCTGTGTTTGGGGAACAAATGTACTTTTATCTTAAGCACAGAGGACTCCATCATCTGTTCCCTTATTACCTCGTGAATTCACTTCATTTCAACTGTTCTCCACACCTGAAATTCACTTCCTTCCTTCTAAACCATTCCACCCTCAGGCACAACCTTTTGCATGAGTGTATAAAGGACTCCTGGCTGGCAGGAATTTTTCCTCATGATGGTGCTAACGAAGCTGGTCAGAGTGATTAATTTATCCTCCTCTTGATATATTTGCTCACATCAACTCCAGGAAAGATTCTGTCACTCAGATTAACATTAACACTACAGTATCAACTCTTCAAAGCTTTAACTAGATCAGATATGATACAGACATGTCACAGGGATGTTTTTCATCTCTCTGACTCAAAGAAAGTGAAAACTGAGGTGTGGGAGGTTTACTTTCTTCCTCTGCATTTAGTCTCTCCACTCAGCCTCTCACACATACTTTCAGACAACTAGGGGTTATGCTGTGACAACTAGGAACATGCCTATTTCTCAGATCCTCCTTAAATTGGCAATGTGAACATTACCTGTCTTAGCACATCCCTTGATCTCAGAATGAAATAACATTAGCATGCTTGGAGCATGAGGAGTGCCACAAATGATTTACAGGGCTTCATAGCAATCTCTAGCGGGACAGCTGTTCCTCTCTTTAAAAAGAAACACACTTTCCACTTTAGAGTGGCAGGAGTTTTATGAGTAAGTAAGTAAAAATACAAAAGAGATATATCCCAGGTTTCTCCAGGCCAAACATCCTGCTGTCTTACTGCCTATGTCTCAGACATCTGTTTTTAGATCATTAGACTCCCCTTGCACGTATAGTTGGGGGTGATGTATAGTGGAAAGGGAAAACAGCAGAAATAAAACTCTCATAAACACTTTTTGGGCCTGATTTAGAGAGGGTAGGGTTCACGTGTGGAACCCTAGCTAGAAAAGCTGGATACAAAAGTAGGGATACAAGGCCAAGTAAGATGAAGACCCCAGGGTATGTGCTTCAAAACAGATGTTTGTGTGGGTGCAGGACAGGGATTCAGCAAACAAAATCAACCTCACAAATAAATGTTTCTCTCTTCTACACATGTACCATACCTATATCCTGCCAGCATCTCACCCTTCCTTTTTGCCAAAAATCAAATTGGGGCCTGCGGGCTCTCGATATTTGGTCATGCTCCAAGGAGTGGTGCTGACCACAAAGCTTATCTTGCATCCCTGCCATTTGTTCTCTCCTTGGGGTTAGCCCCTCAAAGCTGCTCTGCCACAGGATACACACTGTTTGGCAGGGATGTCTGCTTCTCGTGAGCTCTCCCTAATCCACCTCAGAGAAAAAAAAAAAAATAAAGGCAAAATGACTTAAAATGTTAATTTTGTGGCTTGAATAAGCTTGACTAATTTTCCCTAATGTGTCGTTTAGGGAGTGCTCACAGTAATCACTGGGCTAAAACCAGTAATTCCTCATCCTGTGGGTAATAATGAGAAACCTGAAGCAAAAAACATCTTCAGCGAGCTGGGCTCAACCTCAAAGATAGGCAGAGATGAGGTTTAGCACCTTTAAGGTCTGTTCAACAGACCATGCCTCACACGTTCTAAAGTGAGAACTTCAGACCACATCTATGACAAGTACAAAACTTGGTTGTTTCCAAAGACATTGACTGAAATGTTAAAGCCAACACACTGCTTATATCTCCACAAAGATCAAGACTGGCTTAGCCCCACACTGCCCTCCCTACTCAACCTTCCACCAACATCCTCCACCCATCCTCAGGCTGCCTTGGCAGGGCAACACAACCATCACCAAGCTCCCTGCCTGAACCGTATTCCAAAGAGCACCTGAACTTGACCTGCTCGCTGTGCTTTCATCCTCACAGACCTGGCACGGGCTTAGGTTTATCCCTTACGTCGAGGTGAGATTCCAGGAATGGATGTGCTATTTCTGTTTAGAAAGCAAACATAGGCACCTCTCGTTCAGGAAGCTGCTAAAGGTCTTTTACAAACCACATGTGAAAGACCGTTTTCTGCAGAGCCACAGTGAGGAATGAAATATGACATCTTTTCCCCAGCAGCAGTAACATTGCAAAATAAGAAAAGGAGACGAGCAGAGACCCATGTACCACCACAGCTAGTGAAAAAATATATTCTGCATTTGTAACCACTGAAAATTTTAACAAGAAAGAATAACCTTACTAGCATTGAATTTTAACCACAGCAACACGTTCTGAAACTGCTTCGCCCTTCCCTTTCAGTGGGACAATTGTCTGAATTTAGGTGCATGCTTCAGGAGCAGTCACTATCACATCACCATCCCTTGTGTTCCCAGGACAGTATGCAACATCCCCATCTGTCCCATCCAGATCAGAACTACAGCTCATTTACTGGTTGGTGAAAGTTGCTGAGAAAGGTTCTTTAGTATGTGGCTCCAGGGAACACAGAAGATTTTGCTGGAAAATGAGGCTGATTCTATTGTAGTTTCATATAGAACAAGAAACCGCACTGTCATTATGTAGAGCTTGGTCACAACTTTAAATAAGAGTTTAAGTCATGAAAATTTTCCATCTATATCATCTTGCATAGGCTTTTTTCAAGTTTTTGGGTTTTTTTTTTTCAAGTCTGCAGAAGAGGAGAGAATTTTTGTCCACTCAAAAATCTTGGCCATCAAACTGAAGCACATACTACTAAAATGTCTACAGCACTGGGCACTGGAATAAATTTTGGGAGGTTTGAATTTCAATAAAACTCTCAACTGAAAAGAGAAATGATGTAACTTGATGGTATGCTTGTTGATAAAAAAGAAAATTGGATTGCTTTAGCAGAATTGTTGTCTAAGGATAGAGAAGTAATTTTTGCCAGAAGGAAAATATTTTTTCCATGTCTTTGTTCCAAATGCAGTCAATGCAATATGTACAGTATCAAAATTCACTCTCTGTCCAAGATTCTGGGGTGGAGCGAGATTGCTAGGCTTCCTTTTTTTAAAGTGAAAATTCAGCTTAAGCCTCTTCCTCAGAGCTACCTGCTTGCAGGACCCATTCCTCAAGCTTATCTGAGATATTCCAAATGTCAAGCCACAGCTGTCAGTTTTTAAGATCAGAAAATATTTAGAGAGGACTGAATGGTAAAAAAAAAAATGGGAGATGGAACCAGCACAGGTTACAATTTCAAGACATTCAGGAGACATTTGGCTTCCAAATTAGGTCTTTATGGGCTTCAGGTGAACCTTTAAGTTATCATCTTCTAGCCATAAGCTAAGTCTCCATTTTGGACCTCACATCTGTGGAGGCTGCTGCTATATTTGCACGGTGGTAAAGACATATGTGAGGTCACGTTCAGCTAACCAGCTCATACCAAGCGTTGGCACGTGGAAGACATCGTTCTGTGACTCCTTGTTGGGCGGCTCCTGTACTTGTGCTGCTTACCTCTAGAGCAGTCGTTGCTGGGTAGGTGTCCTGTTGGCACACCTTAGCATGAAGAACCCTTACCTCTAGAGCTTAGTTGTTGCTGTGTAGACATCTTGTCAGTACACCTTAGCATGAGGGCTACACCCTCAGATGTATAGATGAATGCTGAGACAGTAAGGAGGGACCATGAGCAGGTCTTTGCCATGCAGAAACTTGAAGGAGGCTGAGCCAACGTAGTAGCGTGGCTGCTGAAAGCCACCTCACATCAGCCCTGTGCCACGCACATGGGCATGTGCACATGCTTGGAGACAGCTAATGCAGTTGCACTCGAGGTGACAAAAAATGAGGTCTGTTCAAAACTTCCTTTTTAGCTAAAAGTGCCTCTCTTAGCTTTACAGGGCTTTCTGTGCGAATCTAGGCTGACTTCCAAAAAAGCTCTAAAAGGACAGATGGTGAGATCTGAGAAAGCCAGAGATCAGCCTCAAGAAATGTTAGCGTCCACTGGTGCTTTCAGTGGGAAACTATGAGATTAATCATTATACCCGGTTTTTGCATGAGTAGGCAAAACTTGGCTATTTTAATCTTTAATTGATTATTTCCCTGAGTTGTTATGCTGAAATGTCAGAATGAAATATGGGGAATAAATTTTAAAAATTTATATATTAAAAAAAGTCATTCTTTGCAAACAGTTGTATAAGAAAAAGTTCTCATAAATATCCCACTTCTAGTACTCACAGTGAGGTAAATGTCTGTATTTCATCTCACATATTTCAGTTTATCTGTTCTCTTCTGCGTGTGTTTTAATAATACGTGTATTGTATTAAAATACTAGAGTACAATGAGGAATTATTATTGTCCAGTTATGAAACTTCTAGACGATCATAAATGCACGGCTGATGCATGGCTCAAGTAAATTAGGCCTTGACCCAGCAAAGCACTCCAGCACATGCTTTATGTTAAGCCTGTGAATACTGTCACTGAAAGCAATGAGACCACTTGTGTGTTTAAAGTGTTTTGCTGGATTAAAGCCTAAAGGGAAAGCGAACTACACAAAAGGTTATTTTTTTTTTTTTAATGACAAGAAGGAAAAGAATTCCCACCAGCACTGTCAGAAACAAAAAAATGAGTGACCACCTTCCCTGCTTATTACTAAAACATTGACACCCAATTTATCCATGCCACACTATACTCAAATTGCCCCAAATTGAGGAGATTCAGTCTGAATCTTGAAGAGCGAAGGCGGAAGGGGAAAGTATTTCCCCCGGGATCATGATGAGTACTTTGTGACTCAAGGGAGAAAACTTTTTTTTTGCAATATATCACAACCCTTTTAGGCACTTAGAAAACTGTGATAATAAAGGAAAAGCCTCATCTGTTATTGGAAGTATTAGACTAAAAAAAGGCCCTTTAATAAAATAAAGGGCAAACACTTAGTTCTTTCTAAAGGCAATGATGCTTTATATTATCTTGACAGTGTACATGGATCTTGGAGAAAACAACAACAACAACAACAGCAAAATATATCTTAGGTCAGACAGAGCAGCTCTCAGGAGATAAAACAAACTAGATTTGGTTTTACTATAATCCAGACCAGCAAGATAACTCTGGCCTCCTGAAATGCAAGGCCCCATGTCTCGTCCCTGGAGATCCCCTGCAAATCGGCACCACTCAGAGCTGAGGACAGGACCATCCACAGACATCAGCAGCCAGCCAGGACAGCACACCTGGAGAGGCCAAAACGAGCAGAGGGACAAGAGATCAATCACGGTACACCTCGGCTCTGCTGGTGCTTGACCATCGCACTTGCTGTGCTCAAACCGCGTGTGGGCCCAGCCCACACCAGTTGTACCTGAAGAAATTGCAGCAGGTTCTACCGTGGTAAAAGATCAGCTGGATTTGCTGAGCAGCAGCCTTATTTCAATAGCTTTTAGGTTTTCTGTGCTGAATTTCTAAACCTGGGTGTGAAAACGTGAGCAGGAAAATAGCAGAGATATCTCGATCAAGTTGGTGATTAAGCCACTGCAAAGAGTTTCACACATACTAAACAGTTTTATACCAAAAACATTCCCATGTGGACTTCCACTCACAAAGACTGAGGGAAGGTCATCCAATGGGCTGCTTAAAGTTCCTAAAATTTTGTGCAACTCTGTTTGGATGCATTCAACGCTTCCTTCTCTGCTTTGTTCCCCTCAAACAGTTGTTATCTCTCAGTCACATGTGCAAAGCCTGTTCTGCTGCCAACGCACTCCAGAGACAGTCTTTGATAGACCGGACCAGCAATTCCTCTAAAGCCAGTACACTGTTGGTGCAACTTTCAGGGAACAGAATTCAGCCTCATCAACAGCAAGCAAAACTTGTGTCTGGATTTGGAAACGCGAAGAGTACATTATCTTCGCTGAGGCTAGTTTGGGAATTTTCTTCCCCCCCATGTCAATCCCACTGTCCTGCAGGAAGATCACTTTCAGAGAGAGGCCCCGTTTCATTCAGTGCAGTTCTGCATCCATAAATTATTTTTCCAGTCATTTGCAGGTCAGTAAGGAAATGTGGCCGTGGGTGATTTCCACTAGTGTGATAGGCACATTTTGTACAACCTATGCCCCTGTGACGTACTTTTCGCTCAGCTAAGGGCAGTGTCTTCCACATCCGAAATACCACACGAAACCCAGCCACAAGCCCAGCACCGCTCGGGCTCCTGACGCTCTCTAAGCCTGACACTCTCTAAACCTCACATACCAGTTGCAGAGCACTCAGACTGAAAGCTAAAACGTCGTGTCAAAGATCACTTCCCGTGAGGCTTCTCACTTCCTTCTTCTCACCTCGTTTTCCTTCCTTCATTCCCATCTGTCTGCTTTCTCGTCTCCTCTCTCCCCATCTGCTTTCAACTGTGTTACCTCTTCCCTCCCACCACTTCCCTCATTGTCAGCCCTTTCAGTAAAGGCGGGAATGCTTCTAATTTCCACATATATTCCCACAAGAGCATTTGTTTGGGCCTCAATGCTGAGCATGGGCATATCTGTTGAAGTCCATATTGACACATAAAAAGAGCAATTTCTAAAGCAGCAAAGCAAAACTTGGAAGAAAACAACAAATATTCTGTTAAGGTTTTGTCAGAGAATCAGCATAAGCTCACTTAATCACTAGTGAGTTAGGGCACTAATGAGCTGAAAACATCTGAATGCTTTTGATTACAGAAGAAAATAACTT